>OY725475.1:2943220-3124420 GCA_963281015.1 Lactarius tabidus | reverse complement strand
TATTGATGCAGGACAGTTACTATGGGAGAGATGTTAGGAGAACTATGCACCTATCTCATACTGTGGCTAAATCACACAAACACTAGTACACATCTGGACGAATCCATATCTGGATATTACAAGACTGGTACAGCTGGCAGCCAACAGTATCTGCTCAAGGAAGCATACAGTAACTGGCAATGCTGAGTGTGTATAAGTAGTGGGATTATTTGGATTATTGCTCAAATACATAGTAAAATGCCTTGCAGCATTATCTCACCCTATTACACAATGAGAAACTCAGTAATGTATTATTTATTTTGTATCACAGTGGATGTTCTGGATGGCCCGACTCATCTTAGACCAGGTATTGTGTCATATTAACTTCCAGGTATCCAGGTATTGATATTTTGATTCCACTCTTCTCATACACATGTGAATTATTGTTGCATGCATCTGAGTGGATATTTTGGATGATCCTATCCACCTCACACATCCATATTCATATTTCAGCATGTCCACATTATTCTGGTGTTTCTTCATATCCACACACCTGTTAGATATTATTCCAATGCCTTGGCATATTTTCTGGATCATCCTATGTGGTGCATTCTCCCATACATTGCTCCAAATGACTGGTGATGTTCTAGATCATCTAACCCTTCATGTGTATCTGTACCTGGTTCTATCTGCATCTAGTGCACATTTAGAAAACTTGGAGAGTTTGGATAATCCGATGCATTGAGTTGAAAGGTGTACATAAGTGGTACCATTCATCCTGTGTTGCCTTCAAGTTCCAGCTTCTGAAGAGTATTAGGATACCATGTCACGTCAGTAAAGCAAAGACAATTGGTGTGCATATCTGAGACTGATGGAACACTTGGAGATTTGGAACATCCAGTTCACTAGGTTCAGATATACCCTGCACTGAGGCAACACATGTGCCATCTGAAATATATTCCAGGAGTATCCTGAGAGTCTTTGAACACTACCATAGCTCGGATCATCCAACTAATTAGATAAAGGGTTGTCCATGCTGACACATTACTTGGGAGTGTGCAGGACTGTTACAATTAATATCATCCAACCAATGTTGTCTTGGAGTGTCCTAGGAGTACTATATCACTGGAATGGTTTGGAGGATCCAATAGTTCCCATCTTTGGTGTAACAGTGTTCTGGGTAGAACATTGGTTCAACTTGTTTGTATGTCTTGTATAGACAGAAGTACCTTAGGAATGTAAAGTGGATGCTCATATCAGCCCAATGTCATAGATGCCTGGACAATTCCCCATTTCTCCAATACATTCTCTGCCAACCATGCATAGTGTTCTAACATGTCTACATCAATTTAAGCAGATGTTCCATACCACCTCTATGGTCTCTCATTCTTGACTGCCAACTGTGGTGGATATTTACTACCTTTGACATGACTAGTGACATGGCTGGTCATGTGGCCATGCTTATTTCAATTATGTGGATGTTCCATGCCATCATATATATTGCTCCCATGCCATTTCAATGCTACAACATGTCTAGACACTGCATCTGACTAGAATATAGGGTGTTGGAAAATCCACTTTTGCCACCTGATTATACACATGCACTCCCTGGACATGTTCCCCTTTATACCTTGTTGTATTTTGATGTTGTCCATCTAACATAGCTGAAGTATCAACCATAGCAGCTCCACACATCATGGCAATGTTATGGATCATCCTGCTCATGTTACATGTGTGGGTATTGCTCCAGACATTAGGGTGGATGTTCTGGTTTCTTCTGTCCATCTTATATACATACCCAGGAAGTGTTCTATGCACATCAGGTTATATTTTCTTGATGTTACATTGTTACAAAATGTTACTCAGTGAAGATGAGTGGAGTTGGATAAACCAGCACACCCACCTTAAGGCAGGAGCAATACCTCAGTCTGCAACAGTGTCATATATATGAGTGGATGTCCCATATGATATGTGTTACAACACCTACATTTTCTTTCTCGTTTCTCACCCTTTCTTGATATTTATGACTTACAATGACTCTAGTAGGACACGTTGTCCTTAGCTAGGTGACAGGTCATCTTTACCCATATGACACAGTACTAGGACACTTTGTTATGACTCAGTCCTAGTAGCTTATTGTTCTTTACTGTTACAGTGACATGGACTTGGATACTGACACGTTGGTCTCTACTTTTCTATTGTTCTCATTTACTATAAAGTCTCGTCCATAGGTAGTACATAGCCTTAGACTTGACTTCTTGTATCCTACGGTACTAGAGACAACAAGCAGAACCATCCCCACTCTCTCACTTGCATGATAAGATCTTTCCTCTCATAACTCTTCTCAAAGTCCTTGGTTGACTTAGCAGAGAGTTACTCGTCATCAGAAGCTATCTAAGTTCTCTTTGAACTTAGATCTCTCACACAGAACCACAGTCCAGACCCTTAGTGTTCCTGTCATCGTAAACATAACCCATGTCGGGTGAACGTCCCTACCGTGACGTAACACCAGGGGCCTGCATCCAAGTCCCCTGCCACCACACGGCATCCATCTTTGAGTACCAATGGAGTGACGAGCTGTTTTGGGCAACCCCATGCTCAAACTTCGGCAGAAAGTTTGCCTCGTCACCAATTCAAATTCATGTGTTGACAATGCCACATGTACACAGATATTTGCAAGCCAACTGCACTCCAGTGCACCCCCATCTTGTACGTGGAGCAGTCTTTTCTGTTCACAGAGTCTCATTTCTCATGTTCTGGAGACAGGGAGACACATTCAGCAGCATGCACCCAAGGCACACTCCTCAAACTGCTTGTCTTTCCCTGTAAGTGCAGGGAGCACGCATTTTGCACTTGTATGTTGCCTATATAATATCCTGTACATGATGTACTAACGCCCGATCTTAGTAAGAAGCGAACAGACTCTTGCCATGGACATATGATCAGACACACCAGACGGCACAGGTGAGAACGAGAATGACCTCTTGCTACTGAAAAATGTAAGTCTTGATGTTTCTTGTCATTGTAGTTCTTTGTGTACTTCGCACTTGATAGTTTGGTGCCACATTTACATACCTCATTTAATAAAATCTGGATTGCCGGTAATTGGTTTTTAGGAAAGTGTGACAATAATATGTGATAATCTTGAGAAGTTTGAGGAAAAATTATTGATACATTATCTTGCTTATGCACTTTACATCTAATTTACCAGTAATTAGATCTATTTTAGTTTGTGGCATGGAAATGGCGATAATGTAGATAATTTCAAAAATTATCACTAATTTATCCGGATTACCTCTCGCTAGTGTGGGAGGTTTTCCCTGATGACACTTGTCACGGTTTCGTATCTATCGATGGTAATGGCTTGTTGCACTTACTGTGAGCTAGTTTCTGTCCCAGCTGCGGTATATGCCACTTGCTACATCTCAAATCGATCTCTTCCAGCCACGGCGATCGCCTCGTCACTGAGGCGGTCTCAACCTACGGCGAACCATTTCTTCTTATTTTTATATTTCCTAATCCTTGCATGACAAGCGTGTTCCCTTGGATAAATTGATCTCTGCGATCAGTCGTATCTGGAATTCACGGCTAGTAAAGGCAAGCCTCAAGGCGCTATACTGCGATATCGAGGAAGAGGTTCGTCTTTCTCTTCATGTTATATTTTGGCACCCGAGTGCCAGTCAATGCCAAGGTTTAAGCTTTAAGGCCGGTGGCGTGATTTGCTTTATCGGCGAAAGCTGTACTTATCCTTATTAGAAGATTGTTTGTTCACACTTACCTCAATGAAACCTGTAGATAACCCTTTCAACGGCTAAGGGTAGCAGACAATGATACAGACAGCTTTGGTGTGGGGCAATAGTGTGCCGGTGCTATGTGTACATTCGTCCCACAAGTTTTTGTTACCAGGACCACACTAACGAGATTCGGACCTAACAGATGATTTCTGGAAGTCTATCAACGATAATGCCGCTTCTGAGGGTCACTTCCAACCTATGACCAGAGCTTTTTTTTTTTTTTTAAACCAGATTTATACTGCGTTTGGTGAAACCTAAAGAAACACACAGTACAGTCTTGACATATCTACTAACTACGCTCTATAAGCACCAGATGACACACTGTACCCTGCTGGACCCCAAAGGGGTATCCTCAGGCCTAAACGCTGTTTTCCTGGACCTCATGACCCTGTTGGCCCCCAACCACTTCCCCTCCCACCTCCACCAAGTACCGACCACTACACTTCTACTTACGCCCTGCTGGGATCCTTAATGACATCAGTATACGAGGGCCCCTTTTCAGCTCTTACTGAACCATTTGAGTTTTTGGCACCTAGGTATCACCTCATGTCAGTCCTTGGGGATGTGTTCCCGTAATGTTGCAGTTCAAGCACGGCAGCTTTCCCATTATGTGGGGGGGAGGGATTAGAGGGGGGTTAATGAGGGGGAAGAGATAGAGTTGTGTTGGATAAGCAAAGGGGATGAACAGATGGTTAAACAACAGTTGTAGGCAATTGCCCGGGAAAGGACAGAGGGGGTAAAAAGTGTGGGCGTCCGTTTTGGTTGTGCCCTGATTGTAAATGATTGGAATTGGAATGGCTAGGCCGCTGGGGGGGGGGTGGTGATGGGCGAGGCCCAGAATGCACACAAGGTGTGGAGATTAAGTGCAGGCTGACTGCAGCCCCCCTTTCCTGGGGCCTTGTGCATGCTGCGAGGTGGTGATAAGGGCTGTGTAGCCCCAAAAGAGTGGATGATCAGCCCAGCTGTGGAGCCAGGCCAGGAAGTAGGGTAGAGGGGAGGATAAATCCCCTGGAGAGAGTGATGCTGCTGTGAGGCGACAAAGGGAGAGGGTGAAGGCCACCAGTGAAGGCCACCAGAGTGGGACCTAGAGACACCCTTCAAGGGCCCACAGAGGTTGACTGAACCTCAAGCACCCGCCGGACGACATGCCATACCCTGCTGGACCCCCTGGGGGGTATCCTCAGGCCTAAGCACCGTTTTCCCGACGTTTTACGATCCCAGACACCACTCCGTACCATGCTGGCCCCAACTAATTCAGAGCTCCCTAAGTCCCATTGAAGGGAAAGCTTAGTGTGGAGATGGGAGGGTCACCTCAGGCCTAAGAGTCATTTTCCACAAGGGGAAGGTGGTGTATGACCAGAGCTTGCCAGGTGTACTTTATGTTGAAGCTCCACTCTTGTGTTAGCAGATTAAGGATTAAGCCTTGGATCTCTCCTGTAGGTCCTCCATGTGGTTGAGATTTCTGGCGGTGCCCTAGTCCTGAGTTTGTCTTTTACATTCTGACTCCGTTGTTGATGCCAAGTTAACGATTACTGTCCTTCTCAGCAAAAGAGCAGTTTCAGGCTTGTACCTCATCTCTCCAAACTCCCTCAAGCAGTCATCAGATGTGTGAGCAGGCACAGCGCAACGAGGAATGCAAGCATCGCTTCAAGGAAGCCAGACATAGGCTAGAGTTCACATAGCACAAGGGTTACTATGAAATTGCGTCACGTTTGTGCTATGCGATGATTCCTGAGCTTGAGTGCGAGATCCCCAGGGGCTGAAGCACCATGCCAGGGGAGTGTGTGTGTTTGGACGGTATTGCCTGAGTTGTGGCACGCATGAGTTGCATCCTAGTGCAGAGTTGCTTAAGGGCAAGCGAGTACTCACTTTGAACTCATCTCCAATCACCAGTTCTTTCTTGCCCTCCCAGTCACAAAGTGGCACCAGTGTTTCTTGGATCAACAAGAAAACTGAGGACCAACCAGTGTTCTCATGAGCAGGTCTCATGTTACTGCTGTGCCTGTATACTATTGTCATTTCACCTGTCATACCATGTTCAGTGCTGTTTAGAGATCAGCACTATACATTTATTCAATATGCAAAACTTTGCAATTGTCAATGCCCAACAACTATTTTTCTGAGATCATAATCAGCACTACATCTACATCCAAATCACTGGCATCTGTCCTACCTAACATACTAACACTATGGTACACATACTGGCCACTACCCTTCAAAACCTAGCCTTAAGTAGAAAAGTAAAGTACAAGTGGCACTTCACAACACACCACCATCTTTCATTTGAGATATCACAGCATTCAAGTGCTCTATACACTGTTCTTCTGCAGCACTATCTTGTGCTTTCTTGGCCAGATATATTGCCTTTTCAAACATGGGCTTGGCATCATGAAGCTGCCCTCTCTGCATATGTATCTTCCCCAGCCCAGAATAATCTCTTCCTTGGCCTAAACCATCATTAGCCATGGCATGGAGTTCTAAGGCTTTGTTAAATGAGCTTTCTGCCTCATTCAGGTTGCCTTGAACAAGGTGGATCTCTCCAAGTAACATATGGTTATTTGCAAGGCCTAGAGTACTATTTGCTAACTTGTGAAATTCCAAGGCTTTTTGACATGCAGCTGTGGCATCTTCCAGCTTCTCAAGCCCTAAATACACACATCCAAGAAGTTGATAATCATTTCCTTGGCCAAGAAATGAAAAGGTTGCCTTATGAAACTTTAAGGCTTTTTGAAGAGCATCTTCTGCCTCAATTAATTTATTTTGTGATAAATATACCCAACCAAGGCCTTTATAGTTTGTTCCCTGTGCAAGTGGGTTATTGACAACTTCATGACATTGGATTGCATTTTGATATAGCATGATTGCCTCATCATTTCTGCATAGCCTTCTGTATAAATTTCCTAATTTTGAACATGAAAATCCTTCCATATAAGTATCATTTATATCCTTCCAGATGCTTAAAGACTTTTGATAGCAGGCCTCAGCATCACTGAGTGCATCCTGCAGTTCATGCATGTCACCAATATCTATTAATATACGGCCATAAAATTGATTGTTAGCATGTGGGTCAAAAAGACACAGTTTCTCTGCTTCTTGCAGTTGTCCTTTGGCCTTCTCAAAGCTAGATGCTAGTAAATATACTACTCCCAGTTGATGAAGGCTTCGAATTAGTAGTGGCCTTGCACCACTGTTTCTTTGAACAAATTCAACAGTTTGGCTTATAACTTTATCAGAGCGATCCCCAACAGTGCAGCAAAATCTAGTAAATATGATAGAGGCATTGACCAGCATGGATTCATCTTCATAGTTTGAATTTAAAAGCCTCAGTAGTGTGGCCTTTGTATTATTAACCTCTAACACCATCTCTCCATAGTCATCAGATGATACCCTCTCAAACTCATAAAGGGCTAAAGTGATATAAAAGTTCTCTACAGCTGTCCTATGATGTGATAACACCATGTTTTGATTTAAGCAAAAATGCTGAACAATTGGATGAGGTTGATATCTCTCCTCATTTAACTTTATCAAACTGCACTGCAGAAGTGTCTGGAGGCAACATGTGATATCTAAGCCAACAAACATCTCATCAAACTTGTTGAGTTGCTTCAGGTGCAGCCCATCAGGAAGTATACAAAGCACTCCAAGAAGGTTCTTCGCTGATAAATTGGCTTTCATTCTTCCACTGTCTATGGACAACTGAATGGAGAACTCCAAGTTGGATAGCCTATGCTCTTGGCCTGTCTGAACAGCCCTGGTCTGCTTAGAGTTCCACTCCTTCCATAACAGTTCAGGTGGCATCACCTGTGACAGGTGAGATAAAAGGTCAATGGCAAGAGGGACATAGTCCACAGCTTCAACCAGTTTCTCAGAGAATTCATCATAATTCCCAGCAATAGCCTGCCATATTTCTTTAGCAGCATCATGGTCAAGGGTCTCAAGTGGCTTGAAGAAAGGCTGGGTCCACTGTGTCCGAGCTGGTCGTTCTGCACCCCGCATGGTGATAAGAACAGTGACATGATGAAGTCCCGTAACTCTCGAAAGTAGCTCTTCAACAGAGTGCTTCGTTTCGACATGCTGGTCCCAAGGGGACTCAAAGTTATCAAAACAAATGATGGAATCCGTGGAGGTCAAGGTCCCATGGATATGAGACCACAGGGCATCTGAGCCCCTGTTCACTACACCAAGCGTTTTTCCGAGCTCGGTCAAGAGAGCTCCAGATGAAGCGACGGATTCACAAGGAACAAAGTATCTAGCATCGCCAAAATGCTTCCGGATTACATCAACGGTGAGCACGGCATGTGCAAGGGTAGTTTTGCCATATCCTCCGGGACCAAGGATGGCAATCCTGGCAGGACGAGACCCAAGATTAGTAGTGATCATCTGGACAATCTGCGCAAGCTCGGCGTCACGCCCGAAGAAGATCTGGGGCGCAGTTGGTCCTTGTGCAAAGGGAGTAGACCTGAGTGACGCCATTAGGTTGGTATTTGTAGAATGCGAATGGAAATGGAAATGCCGTACATGGCAACATCGGTCACGGCAGTAACCTATCAGCAGAATGAGTTACCGCTACTAGTAGCGTGAAGTAGACAGTCAGCTCACCTCCCGCTTGTCGACGATTTGGGCAAAGCGGGCATCGAGGGTGAGCTTGGCCTAGAGAAAACATATGATATTAGAATGGCAAACGCATAAGGAAGACAGATCGGGACGGACATGGAAAGTTTGAAGTACGTTCGATAGCTTGGAATCGTATTTCCTGACCTTCTGGAGCATATCCGTTCGCAGGAGCACCCTCTTGATCATGCTTGTCTCCGCACACAGTTTCATTGCGCCTTCGATCCCGTCTAAATCGCTTTTTTGTTTGACGTCAGACAGTGAGGCGTAAGTAAAGTATGCCCAACGTACCTGTGAAGGGACTTCAATATCGCGCGTAGGCCGTCCGGGAGGTCTTCCTCGACAAGGCCACGTGTCTGGCACGCCTCTCCGACATCGATCACAATGCTTGCGATGCTGCTGAGCTTCTCCATCACCGCACCCCATTCTTCATTGTACTGCTTTACTTCCTAATGTACCAAACGCTATTAATACCGGAGATGTACAGAAAGACTAGTCAGAAACGTACACCTCGCATCTTGAGCGCTTGAAGTATGAGACCCGCGATCGGAGAGATGAACGGAACGTGGGTCGCTAAAGCGCTCCCCGTTTGCAAAGCAGCAAGGGAGGTCTCAATAGCACCCATCGCGAGATCGCTTGCCCCACCGATCGACCCCGATGGCATGGGATCGCCGTCATCAGCTAAACCAAGTCAAAGTCCGAGTTAGAAAGCGACGAAAAAAATTGAGTACCCTTGCCACGCACAAGTAAGCTGAATATTCTTCTCTGAGGTATTAAATACCTTGCGGAATGATTTCCTGAAGGAAAAGTGCTTGCTTGGTTGCTGCATGATGTAGTCAGTCGACGGTTTGACTGTGAGAGTTGCGTCGGGACGCGAGCCTCGTTGCGGTGACCCCGTGGGAATGAAAACGTGATCACCCGGTGGCATCCTTACCGTCCTCCTACAACACTTATCAGCATCGTCTGTCCTCGCTTCTGTGGCTATCCCTGCCACCGCGACTGTTTGCAATTCGGATATGCGATTGGCAACTCAGTCCCGGTGTGCAAGTTACAGACATCTCTTTCATATTATACGGTAGGCTGGTGCATTCTGTGCAAGCTAACTGAATGCCACTATCACTTCAAGCACAGACATATTCAAGACGGACACACGACCAGGAAATTGAAGGATCATCCAATTTTCCTACCAAGAGTCATCCTGGACCCTCGGTCTTGTGGGTCCCCCATACCGAAGCCCTGGAATACGAAACTCGCCATGAGGACGCCGCCGAGCTCTTCGACGCTGTGAATTGATATGATATGCGCGCCATAGATCGACATGGAAGACCTGCGCGCTGAGCCATAAACGCGTAAACGTTACTATGCGTTACCACGTCTGACCTCTCTAGCTGGCGTCGACGCAGTAGGCGCCCGAGGGGCAAACGGTGGCGACGTCGGCGAAGGAGAGGACGGGAGCAAGTCGAACGAGCGCTCGTGCGGGATGGAGGACAATGAGGGTGGTGGGGACGATGGGGACATAAGTACTGCACAAGGGTATGCCGGTCCAATGCGCATACACTCGGATTGCCCTAAGCCTGGGTACGCAGAGACAGGGAACTGGCACTGGGGGCTTGTCTGCTCGCATGCGTTTCGACGTGAGCTGGAATGAGAGGAAGGAGGTAGGGGTGGGGAGGCGCACATTAGGAGAGCACTTGTTACCCGAGCTGCGCGTTCGCCGCTATCGTCATCAGTTGGCGCAGTGGCGAGAGGGTTTTGTCGGGAGAATGGATGGGGCTGGACAACGAGGAGGATGTCGAAGACGGCCAGTTCTAAGAACGAGGATGTTAGAGAAGCCGGTCAGTAAATGAGTTACGGGTCGGCGCACGAATGAAAAGGGCGAGGTTCGCAACGAGGTTTCTCCCAAAGCGATCAGAAGAAGCTACATTAGATCTTCAATATAGATACATAGGGCGTGGATTTTGAGCGTCACTAGGAACAGGATTAGGTGCAATTACGGAGTTCTTCAAACAAATAATGGCGGCATGGTCTGGTGGCATAAAAAGTTCAGAGGCGTGCCGTGGGCATTTCGCGCAGATGTTGCTATATGATGGATGGGAAGGGGGAAGGGGATCTTCGGTAGACTCCTGTCGCGTCGAACCCAGTCTGCTCTACCGTACAAGTTCGATGGCCCAGGCAGTGGAAAACGAAACGATCCAACAACTTACTTCCTCCGAGTCCGCTGAGTCAGCTCAACACTCTCCTCCGATCGGGCTCGCGCTATGTTTCTGACTGTAACTTGAAGATGATTGCTAAATTAGCCCCTGCGTAGCTTCACTCTGACAGACCCCGCGTGGGATTGACGCTCGAATAGGACATGCAGTTACTATAGTAAAGTTACAGTTCGGTCTTCTGTACGTTCCCCCACCAATGTGCCAGTACGTTCTCCTCGGTCGCGCGCGATATAGTGATATGGCTACGTATCAGAGCACAATCAACGGGAACGAGAACTTGGATTGACTCAACCATTGGGGAGGCACTCAGAGATTCCGAGTGCACCAACAGCGCACAGTTCAAAAACTTTATCCGCACAACTCCACAAGGGACTGCTCTGAGATGCCAAGCATGAATCTTGTGTTTTATTTCCCTCGAGCCATCGCTCACAACACAACATCAGATCTCCAAACAAACAAGGCAGATAGATAATTCCTCAGCATCTGCGTCCGAACCCCCTTGCGTGAGCCGCGCCAACAACGATCCGTCCAGTTCTCCTACATACAGCAAAGCATCAGCACCGGAGTTCCAAAAAAAAAGAATAAGGAGAAGCCAGAAAGGAAAATGACGCACGTCCAGTGGGCGCCCGACGGCCGCGGTACGCCGCTAGTGGCGACGTCAGCGAGGGAGAGGGTGGGACAGAACCGAACGAGCGGTCGTGTGGGGCAGAGGTCGATGGTGGTGAGGGCGACGATGGCGACGTGAGGAAGTTGGTGAATGCAAAGGAGCGGGACTGTACAAGACTGCGTGGGTTGACGTGCTGCCTGCGCCTGTGCTCGGGACGCCCGCGGACGTGGACCCGGATAAGGGCAGCTGGCGTTGAGGGGTCGTCTGCGCACGCGGATCTACGTGAGCTGTGATGGAAGGAAGGAGGGGGAGGGAGGGAGAGGGGATGCACGTTAGGTGAGAGACCGGCGGACTGGTTGTTGCTGAGGTTGCGCCAGTTCGCTGATTTGGAAAGCTGGCGTGGTGGCGAGAGGGCTTTTGCGGGAGGTGGGACGGGCCAGTATGGTGCGGGCGGAGAGCGGATTGCGATGGACGATTGGAGGATGTCTGCGAGGAGAAGGCCAAAGACGGGTAATTCTGAGAGAGCCATCTGAATTAGTGAGTTACAGGTCGGAGGGGAGGTGTTCGCACCAGCAAGTGCGACGTCCTTTTCTCATGGTCACTGGAAGGTGTCGCGGTAGACATTCCATGCGGATACGAATGGGGTTGAGGTTGGAAGTAGGTGCGCCCGGGTAGCAAGAGAGATGACTGCAATTACGGAGTTCCTCGCACGTCAAACGGCTTCGTGGTACGATTCGCGGGATGCGGTACAAGAGATCAGGAGCATTTCACCCGGTGTTGTAAATGGGACATATGAGGGAGGGAAAGGGAGGAAGAGGTCTGAAGGAGGTCTTCGGTGACTTCGATACGGTATCGGATTGAACCCGTTTACTACAAGTGATCTTCCGAAACACCAACTCAGCTGAGCCCAAACGTCGCTGAGTCAGCTCTCCCAACGCGTCTGTCTTTCCTCAGCCGCAAGCGTCAAGATCATTTGGACATAACGTTTGCACACCCAAATTCCCGCCACTTTCTGCACATTGCTGCCCCAAGTCTCCCTGTTCTGATCGCCAACAGATATACGACTCTCCGCCACTCCGCGCAGACCCGACCCAGTAGAACAGGAGGCGGAGGTGGAACCCATTGGTTCAGATTTCCCACTGATGTAACAGCGGTAGTTTCAAAAGGAGATGCGCTCAAGGAAGTGGTGCGTGTATTGCGATATAGACTTTATATTCACCATTTCTGACTTATTTTAGTCGACTGGTAGGCTAGACACTGCCATTGGGAGAGATCTAGATGAGCTGTTTGTGCTTACCTGCTCCCTATCCCTGTCCGACCGCCATAGACAGAAATTTTGCGGACCATCCAGGGTGTGCAGTGTCCGTTGTCTATTTCTACCTCCGCCCAACCCCGTCTCCAAGTCCTTTTTCGGGGACCATGTCAAACCTGGTAGTATGCTCTTCATTTATGGCGATATGGCGCATAAATTAAAGCTCTCCGCGACTTGTTGGACCCCAAGAAGAAAGAGCGCTATCGTCGAGGATCTCGTAGGAGTCTCGTAGGCTGGATCGTTGAAAGGAGGTTCCTGAGGTATGTTCGTCCTCAATTCGGCGCTTTTCTTCCTGCTTTTTATCTGCAATAGTCCCTGCACAGCAGACGTGTTCTCTCTCGATTGATTTCTCAGCTATCATGGCGGTTTCGGGATTTGCAGCCAGATTGAGGAAACTTTCGATGACGAGGTTTGCCTTCCCGTTCGTGTTGGTGTCAGCTCCTAAGCGCAAGATAAGGCTGGTAGTATGATTTGCTTCTCGACGAAATCTGTACGTGAATTCTATTAGACTATCTTTGTTTTCGCCACACTAAATGGCGACTGCAGCTGCCCTCTTCAGCTTGGGGAAGACCGATGATAGCATCGACGGCGGGCAGACGATAAAGTCAGCCTTGACACAGGGGATACAACTTATCGGTGCTACCGCTCGTGCGTTCCACGTGTCATTGTTCCTAACACCATGCTAATGAGAGATGGATATAGCGGGTCAGTTTAGAAAGACTATCAGCATATATGCGGCTCTCGAGCGTCGCTTCCATCCTGTGAGCTTCGAGGAACGTACGGTCGGCTCTACTATCTTGATTCAACGTGGGCTGCAGCCCCTGTCTCAACTGTCTGTCACGGTCTACGCTACTCAATGGCCTTGCGTCGAGATCATTCAGACGCAACATTTCCCTCGATGAACACCCCCCCACCCCCCAACCACCCCCTCCCGTGCAGTGCTTCGCTACCCTTAGATCCCCAATTCTAGTCGCCTCTATGTACCGGCCAGAGTGTCTGTTTGCCGCTGCACACAAATCCAACCCGGAGGAGTGGTGAAGGGATACCTGGGTTCACGTTTCCCATTCAACAGTAGTATTTGAAAAGAGGCGCGCTCAAGGAATTGGTACGTGCATCACAACGCAGACCTTGTGTTCGCTATTCCTGAGTTCCTGTCATGTTTTAGGACGTCGACTGAGCAGAGTTAGCGAAGACTGGCAGAGATGAAGGTGAGTTATATGCGACAAGCTACTTCCCACCCTCATCTCATCAGTATGAGCAGAGATTCGACGGACCATTCAACGTGTGCGCTCTGTTATTTATTGCAAACACTGACTGACCTTCTCGAAGTTCTTTCGCGGATGGCCAAGTCAAACCCCCTGGTGCGTTCTTGAGTTATGTGATGAGGCGCATAAATTGAAGCGTGCTGTAGCTTATTGGGCCCCCTGGAGTTGGGAAGGCGGCGATCCTCGAGGGTCTCGTGAGCAGGATTGTCGCAAAGAGGTCCTAGAGGTATGTTCGTTCTTAATACAACACATTTTCCCTTGTTCCTATTTGCAATAGTCTGTACAGCGAACGTCTTTTCTCTATCGACCTCTCAGCCACCGTGGTGGGCTCTGGCTCTTGCGGCCAGTTCGAAGGAAAATTCAAGTCCCCAATCCGCGAAATAGAGCATGAGTTTCGTTCTTCTCGTTCGTGATTGTTTGTACAGTAGTACCTAAGCGCCTGCTAAGGGTGGCGTGATTTGGTTCATCGACGAAGCCTGTAGGTGGTTCCATTAAACTACCGTATATTCACGACGAACTTCGTACTACCTGCAGATACACTCTTCAACTTGAGCAAGAAGAGGGGAGCATCGGTACCGGGCAAATGATAAAGCCAGCTTAGCGCGAGGACTCCCGCCATGCCACTACTCGTATGTTCAACAATGTATTTCTCTCGAGATTATACTAATGAAAGACGGACTTGGCAGACCACTATAAGCATCGATTCAGCTCTCGATCGGAGCTTCGAACCTGTGACCATCGAGGGACCCTCTGTCAAATTTATGATCTCCATACAACAGGGACTGAAGCCCCACTACGAATTTTGTTCGTGCTACCATCCGGGAGACCATGGCTAGGGACTGAGGTTGCCCGTCATATGAGGTTGAGATCTTCGATAGTACCCTGGTCACAGGTTCGTCTTTACCTCATTGAACTTGAGCTAACGTTTATTTCCCAACTCAACTGCGGTATATTCAGCTCGCTTTCTTCTAACCAAGGCCATCGACTTCATTGACGAAGCGGCGTCATCACTTCGGCTCGCACAAGAGTCAAAGCCTGGTGCGTTGGAACAGCTTGATCGGGCGGCTAGAACGCCGCAGATCGAGCTTACTAGCGTGCACAATGAAGCAGATCTTCTCAGCGCCGAGCTGTGAGAGGCTCTGGAGAAGACCCTAGAGCGTACTCGCAAGGAGGCTGCATCGCATGAGAAGTAGTGGCAGGCCGGTACGTCATGACTCCTACCCCCCCGGAGATCATTTACCATTTACTTGATGTACAAACAGAGCGCGAGCGAAGGAAGCTAAACACGAGCTCGAGGTCGCACTGCGCAAAGGCGACAGCGCTACGCTACGATGCCCGAACTCGAGCGCGAAATACCTACGGAGGCCTCGGGCTCAGACACCATGCTAAGTGAGCGTGTCAACCTCTGACGATATGGCCCGTGCTGTCGTGCGCGCACGGGCATCCCAGTGCGGGGTCTTTTCTTGCGCCGGTTGGTAGATGGGGGTTACGCGTTGCAGGCTCGTGTCCTTGGGCAAGACTATGTTGCCGGCGCTGTGCGCATATCGTCATATCGCGAGCTGGGCTGCAGAGCACCCAAACAACCTGTCGCATTGTTTTTGTTCCTGGGCCCAACGATTAGGCAGGGTATGTGCTGGCTGCCGCTCCTTCTGCTTCCCTTTCTCACTGAGGCTTGTTAGACCGGATTGTGCAAGGCACTGGCTGAATTTTGTTCAACGACGAGCGCCGGATATTTTGAGACTTTGAGACCTTGATCACTTTTTGTTAGATATTTTAACCTGGATCACAGGGTGAATCACAATATGTCAGAAGTGAGCACACCTGGACTCAATTCATATATGGGGCTCTAAGAATGCCAGTATCACGATCGACAAAATATGATATGTCGCGTTTGATTGGAGCTGTACCCAGATATGTTGGCTTGAGGAAGGTGGTAAGCTATAGCTGCTGTACAGTCTTTCTTCATTGTTCTGATACGAATTTAGGTCAATTAACTGAGGCCGTTCGATGGGAGCCCTATGGTATGCACCTACCTAATGGCTACGCCAGTTCTAACTCATTGTTGTTTTTTTAGACCGCTGGATGAACTTGAAAATGCTCACAAGGTGACGACCTTTTATCATTTTGAGAATCATTTTTGATCGTGTTTTGTGTTAGGATGTTGTTATGACACTTCTTCAAATACTTGATGAAGCTACCATAACCCGGTCAAGGTAGAAAGGTAGACTTCAAGGAGTGTCCTAATTATGGGAGTTTTCTGGGTTGCTCAGTCAGCCCTTTGCGGTGTACCGTGCACAATACCATCATCTATCTCACAAGCAGCATTGGTTTTCTTTTTGATCAGCCTCTTCACCCCGTTCTACCTCTCTTAGGGGGTACCATCCTAGCCCACCCCTCAGTCTCAGATAGCTTCTCGCGCCGTCACATCGAGGCACGAGCAGAGGCCCTGGAGCGCATTAAGGAGTTTCCGCTGAATGGCTCGACTCGATGATTGGCTTCAACCAGCTCAGACCCGACTCGATCCTGCGCGTCGTCGACCTGCAGCTCACGGACGTTGCAGTTCTCCTCGTGCAGCGGCACATCAAGCTCGATGTGGACGATGCAGTAAGCAAGTGGCTTGCCCAGAGGGGCTTCTCGAACTTCCATGGCGCTCGTGTTATTGCACACGTTGTGCGCAGAGATGTTGTTCCTGCTAGTGCAGAATTGCTTGTCAGTATGATACGGCGAACTTTCATCTGCACGCTGCGAGTGCGTCTGCTAATGTTGTTGCCAATTTCGTTCGCAGGGATGGAGACACGGTTGAGATGCGTGTGGAAGCGGATGGGATGTCGCTGCAGATTTACGAGAATCACACGTGGAAGAGCAGGATGTTTGGGCTTATAATTAGTATTAATACATCACAGCCACTGGTCAATGCCATAGCCAAATCACTACACAAACTACTGACCCTTGTAACATAAGCCTGCTGCAAGCTTCGTAATCATGTCTTTAAGAAGAAAAGAAAGTGAAGTAAGGGGGTTCTTTAAACCACACTGACAACTTCCATTTGAGTTAGCACAGAATTCAAGTACTTTACATCATTTTTTTCAGAATTGTGTGTTTTCTTCAACTCTATTGCCTTCTCAAACATGGCCTTGGCATCATGAAGCTGCCCTCTCTGCTTATAAATCCTCCCCAGGAGAGAATAATCCTCCCCTTGGCCTGAACCATCATTAACCATTATATGAAATTCTAAGGCCTTTTTAAATGAGCTTTCTGCCTCATTCAGCTTGACATGGAAATGGTGGATCCTCCCAAGTAACTGGTGGTCATCTCCTTGGCCTTGGATATCATTTGCTAACTTGTGAAATTCTAGGGCCTTTTGACATGCAGCTGTAGAATCTTCTAGCCTTTCAAGCTGTAAATATACTTCTCCAAGAAGGTTATAATCATTTCCTTGTCCAAGAAATGAATTGGTTGCTTTATGAAACTTAAAGGCCTTTTGAACAGCATCTTCTGCCTCAATTAATTTAGATTGATTAAAATATGCCCAACCAAGGCCCAGGTAGTTAGTTCCCTGTGAAAATAGGGTATTGGTACTCTCATAACATTGTATTGCACTTTGATATAGTGTCACTGCCTCATCTAGTCTCCCCATCATTCTGTATAAATCTCCTAAGGTTGTATATAAAAATCCTTGCATATAAATGTTGTTTCTCTCCTTAAAAATCCTTAAAGCATTTTGATAGTAGACTTCAGCACCATCAAATGCATTCTGTTTCATATCTATATTGCCAAGATTTTTTAACACAAGGCCATATAAATGACTGTTAGCATCTGGGTCAAGAAGACACAATTTCTCTGCTTCTTGCAGTTTTTCTTTGGCCTTTTCCAAGTTATTTCCATAATAATTGACTTCTGCCAGGTGATAAAGGCATCTGATAAGCTTTGGCCTTGTACCACTATTTCTTTGAATAAATTCAACAGTTTGGCTCATAACTTTATCAGAGTGATCCCCAATGCTGCTGCAAAACCTAGTAAATTGAATAGAGGCATTGATCAGATTGGGTTCATCTTCAGAATTTAAAAGGCCCAGTAGTATGGCCTTTGTATTATTAGTTTCCAATGCCATCTCTCCATAGGTGTCAAATGATGCCCTTCTATGGTTAGAGAGGGCTAAAGTGGTATAAAAGTCCTCAACAGCTGCCTTATGATTTGGTAACAGCATGCCTTGACTTAAGCAAAAATGCTGAACAATTGGATGAGGTTGATATCTCTCTTCAGTTAACTTAATCAAACTGCATTGCAGAAGTGTCTGAAGGCAAGATGTGATATCCAAGCCAACAAGCATATTGTCAAACTTGTTAAGATGCTTCAGGTGTAGCCCATCTGGAAGTATACAAAGCACTCCAAGAAGGTTCTTGGCAGATGGATTAGCTTTCATTCTTCCACTATTTATGGATAGCTGAATGGAATATTCCAAGTTTGATAACCTATGCTCCTGGCCTGTCTGAACAGCCCTGGTTTGCTTGGAATTCCACTCCTTCCATAACATTGCAGGTGGCATCACCTGTGACAGGTGTGACAAAAGGTCAATAGCAAGGGGGACATAGTCCACAGCTTCAATCAATTTCTCAGAGAATTCATCATAATTTCCAGCAATAGCCTGCCAGATGTCTTTGGCTGCATCATGATCAAGGGTCTCTAGTGGCTTTAGGAAAGGTTGAGTCCACTGTGTTCGAGCTGGTCGCTCTGCACCCCGCATAGTGATAAGAACAGTGACATGGTGAAGCTCTGTGACTCTTGATAGCAGCTCTTCAATGGAGTGCTTTGTTTCAATATGCTGGTCCCAAGGGGACTCAAAGTTATCAAAACAAATAATAGACAGTGTGGACGTCAAGGTTGCATGAATGCGAGACCACAGGGCATCTGAGCCATTGTTCACTACACCAAGGGTTTTTCCGAGCTCATTCAAGAGAGCCCCAGATGAGGTGACGGATTCACAGGGAACAAAATATCTAGCATCGCCAAAATGCTCCCGGATCAGATCAACGGTGAGCACTGCCTGCGCAAGGGTAGTTTTGCCATACCCTCCGGGACCAAGGATGGCAATCCTGGCAGGACGAGACCCAACATTAGTAGTGATCATATGGACGATCTGCGCGAGTTCGGCGTTGCGCCCAAAGAAAATCTGTGGCGTAGTTGGTCCTTGTCCGAAGGGTGTAGAGCTGAGGAATTCATTAGGTTGGTATTTGCCAAGTAAGAATGGGAATGCCGTACGTGGTAGCATCGGCCTGAGTCACAGCGAGAACCTATCAACAGAATGAGTTTCCGCTGCTAAAGTGAAATGGGCTGCAACCCCCACCTCCCGCTTATCGACGATTTGTGCAAAGCGTACATCAAGAAGGAGCTCGTTCTATTGAATGGCGTATCAGTGCAACAAGTAACGAATGGAAGACCGATAGGACAGACCTGGAAATTTTGAAGTACGTTGGATAACTTTGCGTCATACTTCTTCACCTCCTGGAGCATGTCCCCCCGTAGTAGCACCTTCTTGACTGTGCTCGCCTCCGCACACTGTTTCAGTGCGCCTTCGATCCCATCCAAATCCCTTGTTCCTCATCAGATACCGAAATACAACTAGAATAGGCCACAAATACCTGTGAAGGGACCCCAATATGACACGTAGACCATCCGGGAGATCTTCTTCGGCAAGGCCACGTGTCTGGCACAACTTTCCTATACCGATAACAATGTTCGCGCTTCTGGAGAGTTTATCCATGACCGCGTCCCATTCCTCCTTGCACTGTTTTACCTCCTATTTCACGATGTTAGTTCCAGAGACGTATAGAAAGAGATGTCGTAAACGTACACCTCGCATCTTAAGTGCCTGAAGGATGAGGCTAGCTACCGGGGAGATGAACGGAACGTTGGTCATCAAGGCACTCCCAGCTTGCAGAGCAGCGAGTGAGGTCTCGATAACACCCATCGCGAGATCACTTCCCCCGCCGATCGACTCCGATGAGATGGGATCGCCAGCATCAGCTAAAACAAAGTCAAAGTCTAAGTTAGCGAGTGACGAACTAATTGAAGCTCGCCATGACTTACCGATAGACTGCTTATCCTTTTCTGAGGTTTGAAAGACCTTGCGGAATGTTTTCCTGAAGGAAAAACGCTGGCTTTGTTGCTGCATGTTGCTGTAGTCGTTGGTGTGACTGAGAGAGCTTCTGCAGTGGGCGCGTGGCTCGTTGCGTCGGCCCCGTGGGAACGAAAACGTGATCTTATCCTCTTCTGGCACAGACCAACTCTGACCACTCGCTTCTGGTAGTTCCTGCCACCGCAACTGGAGAATCGTGATTCTGCCTTTGGTTGTCACATGGATCTTTGGTATGATACGCAAGGCGACTTAACTACATGATCAGTCCCTCGAGAATGGACGAAAAAACCCAGGACGGATACGTGACCCGGATATCGACAACTCAGCCAATTTACCCTCTTGTTCTCCCCTCTATGAAGCCTTGCAACGCTACTCTCTCATAGTGATAGCGCTGCTGAGTTGTGAATTCAATGTGATATGCGGTTTGTCGCAACTCGAAGGAAGGACTCGGGCCTTTTCCATTCGCTACGGTACGTGGTGTCTCTATCCGGTGTTATCATCGACGACCGTTGCAGCGTTGCTACATCCACATTGTTTATCTCAGCAACACTTGAGAGTCATTGTCAGACGATGTATCTGTTGAACGTAACGCATGAGGTGCATCAATCGCTCGTGCGGTGATATGCCCCGAGTATCTGGGTAGGTGCACTTGCTGCGTTTCAGTCAGGTATTGTGAAGTTCACGAGCTTAGGTCCCCGAAATGTTCCATTGCATGTCCTGCAACATCCGTGGCGCACCGTGTTGAAACAATGTTCTCTATACTAAATTTCAATGATAAGGAAGCGATCTTCCCAGCCACACCCGGAATCAACGCAGCCTTTCACCCGTGAGGTAATAATAAACCCCGGAGACATACTGTACTGCGTGCGTCCCCACCTTGAACACAAGGAGAGACAAAATGAGAATTGCTGTGCGTCGAAGTCCGGAGAAAGTACTGTACTGTAGTGCCCACTGCTCCTAGCATGTACCTATCTATCAGCAAGCACGCATCTCGATCACCAGATACGGCGGGTGGCGGTGGCAGCGGGTTGCTGTGTCAACACGACCCAAGTTCGTGAAGAAATGCTCGGACTCGGACCCTCTCACCACCGACATTTGTTCCTGTCATCGATACAAAATATCATCCGGTAAATAATAGTCCGCGGAGAACCGGGCATGCAGCCACGGATCATTGATATGAGGCTGGAATGGTTCTTGTGACAAACAGGCAAACAACTCAAGGTTCACAACTCTACGCGCGCCCCTCGTCGCCCCAGGTTGCCGGATTTAGTCTTGGGCGGCAGTGGCGCGTTCGATTATGAAGACTGTGATTGCTAAGAGCGCCTTCGTAGCTTCAATGACAGACGCCGTGTGGGATTGATTGAGCTCGGATAAGGTATGCAGTTACTATAGCAAACTTACAGTTCAGTCTTCCGTATGGTGGCATCACTTGTTCTCCTTCACCGACTCGGATGTTCCAGAACGTTCTCCTAGTTCGTCCGTGATATGGAGATATGGCTACATATCTGAGTGCAATCAGCTCGGAAACGGGTACTTGGATTGACCCAACCATTGGGGAGAGCACTACCAACAGCGCACAGTTCAGAAACTTCTCATCCGCCCAACTCCACAAGGGGACTAGCTGACACGCCAAGCATCAATCTTATGTTTTATTTCCCAGAGTCATCACTCCCAACCAACAAAAAAGATCAGATCGACGAACAGACAGGGCGGATAGATCATTCCTCAGCGTCCGAATCCGAATCCCCTTGCGCAAGCCGCGCCAACAACGATCCATCCAGTCCACCTACAAGCGCCCAAGCAAAACATCAGCATCGGAGTTCCAAAAAAAAAAAAAAAAGAACAAGGACAAGAAGCCAGAAAGGAAAATGACGCACGTCCAGTAGGCGCCCGACGGCCGCGATAAGCCGCTAGTGGCGACACTGGCGAGGGAGAGGGTGGGAGTGAGCCGAAGGAGCGGTCGAGTGGGGTTGAGGTCGACGATGGTGAGGGCGACGATGGCGACGCGAGGAAATTGGTGAATGCGAGGGAGTAGGACTGTGCGAGGCCGCGTGGGTCCGACGCGCTGCCTGCGCCTGTGCTCGCGCCACCCACGGACGTGGACGCGGAGAATGGCAGCTGGCGCTGCGGGGTCGTCTGCTCGTGTGCGGGTCCATGTGAGCTGTGATGAGAGGTAGGAGAGCGAGACGTACTTTAGGTGAGAGTCCAGCGGACTTGTTGCCGAGGCTGCGCCAGTTCGCGGTTGTGGAAGGCTGGCGGGGCGGCGAGAGGGCTTTTGCGGGAGAGGGGACGGGGGGGTATGGTGCTGGTGGAGAGCGGATTGCGATAGAGGATTGGAGGATGTTTGCGAGGAGGAGACCGAAGACGAGTAATTCTGAGTGGGTCTGGGTTAGTGTGTTTATGGGTCGGAGAGGAGGGCTTTCGTACCGGCGATTGCGACGCCCTTCTCCCATGGCGACTGGAAGGTGTCGCGGTAGAACTTCCATGCGGACGCGTAGGGCGTCGGGATTGGAAGTAGATGCGTTAGGGTAGCAAGGGCGATGACTGCAATTACTGAATTCCTTAGACGGTAAACGGCTTCGTGATACCGTGGCTTGAGGAAATCGAAGAATGAGCTCTTTTTTTGTGTAGGTTGTGTACTTGGAGACATGTTGAAGGGCGGAAGGAACGAGGGCCAAGGGAGGTCGCAGTCGTCGTCGGCGTCGTGGTAAACTGTGTTAGATATACACGTGATCGCATCGTGTTGAACCACTTCCGTTCTACAGTTGAAAGTGCTACCGTAATCTCTATAGAAACGATCCACTAGACACAACCATAGTTTCCATCTTTCAGAAAAGCAGACAGCCTGATGACGAGCGCGTCGAGCGCTGCAAGCCACTTGGCCATCTCCGCGTCCAACATTTCAACCGAACCGCCTTCGGCGATGCGCGTGAAAAAGTCGTCGCGACGGGGTACGGCATGGATAGCAACCTAACAATTGGAATGTCAATTTATGTGTGAAAGAAAGATGGATCAGTAATGATGCGGTGTTCATGACTCCACACTTACGGAAACGACGGAGCGAATGATAAACGAATGGTGATGTCGGAGGACTATGTCGTAGGCCCTCTTGAAGCACTGGTAAAGTTCAAGGTTGCGATCCTCCTGTGCAGCCTGCAGTGCACGACAGGTAAACATGAGGCCGCTAGGAAGAGGCTGTGTTCATAACACGAGGATATGGTGAGGCTGTGCAAGCGTACCGGGTAAGTCGGACCAAGCATGCAGTGCCGTGTCTGTCCCCGTTGCCTTCAACTGCCTCTGCCTGGACGAGTTTCTCGAGTGTTTCTGACACCGATTGGTGTGCATTATGGCGGGCGCGCACACCCTGATGAAAAGTAGCTGTGTATTTGGATGGAGTGTGGGCGGCAGGGGTGAGTGACGACGCACTGCGATGTTGTTCCGAAGATCTGTTTGAACGAAGGCAAAAACCGCACCGCCCAGGAGATCTGTTGTTGTTGGCCTTTGTCTTCACTTGAAGAGGTGATCGATCCACATACCAAATAGGTTCATGAGGCCATCTGCAGCCTCAAGGAAAGAGACTGTTTCAACACCATCAGCGGTAATAGGGACATCTACAAATGACTGTTTGTTGCCGGGGGGTTGTGATTGATATGATACAAGGAGAATAACAAATCATTCAGACGAACCTTGACGGTCTCGAACTGAGGTGCCATTACGGGCTGGTCGTAGCCACGTGCTTGTGCTACGTCTGCTCTGAAATCTAATCTTTCATTTCACCATTTGAATTGTTTTCTTATATTTCTATTTTATTTTTATTTTTAGATGTGTGAAAGGGAGAAGAAAAGAATCAGAAGAAGGGAAGCGGTGCGAGGAACTTGAAAGCTGATCCGACCGCGACTCGCATTTTCCATTTCATCTCTCATCCAGTCCCTCTTTTTTTTCTTTTTCTTTTTTCTTTTCCTTTAATATATTCTGCGTCGTTCCGTTTCGAATTTATTCTTATTTCAACTCTTTTGAATCCGTCTCACTCATCCAATAATGCCCGCGTCCGAGTAACTGTCTCTCTCTTATGTTTCACTCTGGTACTCATCCTGCTGTCTAGTCAGTCCTCTTCCTCGTCCTCCTCTCGTCCTCACTCCCCCCCTCCAATGTACGTCCTGAGTTTCTGCGACGCGGGCATTGTCGGCTGACTCTGCGTGTAGGTTGCCTGTGAAGCGCAAGGCGTCCCAAGGACCCGACAGTCCGCAAGACCTGGACAGTGTTCCATCCTCGTCCAAAGACAAAGACTTTGAGTCTGGGCGTGTTACTTGCGAGGATTGCGGAGAGTCCGTGTCCTACAGGGATGAGCGTTCTGGAGCTTTCACGACGAAGCACTGGGATACACACAAGCTTGGCTGGTTAGCCCACTCTTCCTCCCTTTCGTCCCACAACTGACAAGCCCCCTCATACTTCTCGCTCCCCAGCCCTGCCCATTCCTCTGCCCCACCAGCGCCCGAGCCCGCCCAATCACGCCCCAAGCCGTCACGTCCTTCCCCGGAACCCATTTCCGCGGGCCCACCGTCGAAGCGCAGGCGGGCTAAGCGTTCCGAAGAGGAACGCATCCAGTACCTCCGCTCAGACCCATATGTTGCCCAGTTCGAGCCCTACCGTGTCCGCTGTGCATCCTGTGACAAGTGGATCCGCCTCCGCCCCAACTCGACGTACTGCTCTATTCCGTGGGATGCTCACCGCAAGAGCTGTCTCGCACGCAAGGGGTATGCCGTCTATTGCGTCACTCGTTACCACACATGCTAAGTTTCCCGCGGCTCCGACTTGTAGCGCGAAGGACCCAGCACCTCCTTTCGTAGCCGCAGATCCGGACATCCGTAAGCATGACGGCGAACGTGTCCTTTGTAAGGCTTGCAACAGCTGGATATCCGTTGGGTCCGAGGGCCAGGCTGCGCAAGCATGGTCACAGCATCGTGCGCAGTGCAAGCAGGCCTCTCCAGCAGCAGCACCGCCTCCTCCCGCCTCCGTGACGTCCGCAGCATCAGCACCCAAGCACCCTAGGTACGCAGCATCCGGTTCCCCGCTGTACAGGCCACTGATCGCGCTAAAACGCTTCCCGCCCTCTATCAGCGTCCCCCCGCCCTCACAGCACCAACTAGCGCTCGTTTCGGCGCTGCCGCCCCCTGCCGCGCGCGCCATCAAGGACAACAAGGACAAGGATGGAGATATAGAAATGGAGACATCCAAAGACCGCCCGCAAAGCCCGTCTGCGTCCTCCCCACTTCCGCCACTGACAGCGCCACAGCTGTCCGATACTCCATCGTCCGCCCCTGGTCCCAACACCAGCGCAGGCAGCGAATCGCGCCGGCGAAACGCTGAGCAGCGTGCGGCGCACCTGCGCGCCGACACACTGCTTGCGCAGGTCGAGCCACATCGTGTGTTCTGTGCGCTTTGTCGCAAGTGGGTGCAGCTCCGGCAGGACAGTACATTCTGTGCGTACCCATGGCAGCAGCACCGCAGCAAATGTGTCATTCGACAGTAAGTCACATCAATTTTTTTTCTCCAACTTTTTTTTTCTTCGACAGAGTGCCAGAACCTTGGTACACAATAATAATGATCGTTCCCTTCTCGACTTCTCCGCATTACACCCCTTGATCCCTTTTTTGGCATGTTGGGCTCTGTTGCGGGTGACTGATTCGGATTCGTTCTGTTTTTTTTTTACATTAGTGCCAAGAAGACGAAGACGAAGACCACGGCTCCCGATAGTGTCACTCACAGCGGTCCCGCCTCTCCCGATTCAGGTGCAGAGTCCACCGATAACGGTGAGCTCGGTACCGAATGCGGGGAACCGGGCATGGCATCTACCTCCACAGCAACAGCGATGACAGTGACAACGACGGAGGATCCCGATGCGGGCCGGAGTGCTACTCCACGGTTTGCCAACTTGGACTCTCCCGCGGACAGGTACGTGCTCCGGCTTACTTCTCTCCCTCTTTCACGCGATAACCGGGCCTTTTTTCTTCGCTAACTTTCTGTCCTATCCACCCCAACCTGAAACTTACCAACCAACCGCCCTCCTCGTCTGACGTTGACCTAAACCCCGCACCCGCCCCGCAACCTTCGATGCATTGACTCGCATTACACAATCGTTTTATTGCAACCAACAACAAAAACCCGCATCGCATCGTACGCGTCATGACAAACCCGTCATTCATCGGCGTCTGACCCCGCTCGACCTCGGCATGTTCCGTTTTCTCGTTTGTACCGCCGATCTGGTCCCGTTTGTGTTCCCTCCCCAGGCTAAGTTTCACACGCCACTCGATCACATATCTCTTCCGCACGACGTATACTCCCGTGGACGCATTGACGATCGCAGCACTCGTAGCGTATATGAACGCAGCACTCCCGCCGGACAGGCATGAGGAGTTTGATACCGCTGAGGTCACGCGCGCCGCCAAGACCCTGCACGATCGCGGGCGCATCGCGTTTGAGGGCGACACCCTCAAGTTCTTGCACCACTAGCTGGCTCAACTCCCATCTCGTCTCCGTGCCATCATTTTTCTTGTCGATCTCCCGCCCCGCCCTACATATAGGTCGAGACTCCCCAGTTTTCCGCTCGGAATTGTCATGGATTATTTGATCCCGCCAACATTCATTCCTTTCAAGCCGTTTTTTATTTGTTTTTTATTTCATATTTTTCGGTTGGACTCTCTCCTCGACCGATGGACATGTGAACGCTTGTTATATATATATACATATATGTCATATACTTTACTTGATCCATATCATTTTACCGTTAAAACTTTATACTTAGGGCTCCCCATCACTCCCGATTTCTGCCTTAGCATTCCGCTCCAATTTGTCACGCCGCTTTGTCGTTTCCTTGTTCCGAACATCTCTGTCTCGTGCCCCCTCCTTTCCCCCTTCCTATATGTCAGAGTGTTGTTTTCTCCGTAACCGCCCGTAGCCCTAGAGAATTGTGCCTTTGCTTTTCCTACCACCCCGGACTGCAGTATAATCGGACTCTCTGGACACTCATTTGCCGCTCTCTCGTTTTTTCTTTGCCAGTATCAATATCGGTATTTCGTACGGTACAGAATCAGTATCAGTATATTAGCACCAGTAGTAAGCAACTTGACGTCAGTCCTTTTTGCTATTGCTCTCCTTAGTTACATGTTACAGCTCATGTTTGAATTTTATTCTGTGCTGTCTTGTTGTCCATCGTCTCGTCATTACTCCTCTACTTTTCGTTCGCGGAGGGGTCTATATCCCTAGTTTACGTGACTGTTCTTCACACTCTCCTTCACTTTTTACCTCAGTACGCAAATTGATACTATAGCGCGATGTTCTATGTTTCAGGGTCTAATACGTACGGGAGGGCAAATTTTCGTTGGAAGCTGTACTGTACAAGTGCCACATACCCCAAGGCACACTTTACTGTACCGTTGTGCCAAAAAGAACTGTAGCGCGCTTTGCAGGGAAGGTGAGAAAAAGGCTGGGCACGCTGACTCTGACTTTTTTTCGGGTCCTTTTACAGAATAAAAAACGAATTACGCGATAAGGCCATAAAAGCCTATTAAAAGGATTATAACTTTTAGATTGGACTAAAAGCCTAAAGGGTATCTAGTTATATTTTTTCTTTAACCTTTTTAGGAGGACGAAAATATGTTAGGAAAGCATGCCCATCTACACTGGGCCCTTCAAGCTTCACGGGCCATCTACGCATCCTCCATGACATCAGGCATCTGGTTTTTCTCTGTCTTCAGCTAATGGCAAAAAGTGCTGCCTTTGACGCTCGCTAACACCGTGCTGCCAGCCTTCTGGAAAATTTAAATGTTTCCGATGTGATTCTGCGCCTCCAATGACCAAATGAATGGATTACAGAAGGTATCCACGAGACCCGACCGCCCTTCTCATTGATCCACGGCCGGCCAGACACAGCCTATAATACATTACCGTTGTAAGGAGTAAATACTGTTCGCTTTCACTCTGGCCGCTGCGATAATGTTCGAGTTGTCTCTAATCCATATCATCGATGGCGCTGTTCTTCTCTCCTTCCTCATCGCTCTCCGCACCATACAAGGATATCGGAGAAGGAGGGGACTTCCCTACCCTCCGGGGCCGCCAGGTTTGCCTCTCATTGGCAACACTCTTGATATCCCATCAAAGTTTCCTTGGCTCGCATTCACCGAATACGCGAAGAAATATGGTATGAGGGCTGCTTTCTCCACCTGAGCTTCTTTCTGAGGCCAGGTGGCAGGGTACATTACTTCCTACCGGTTTTTCCGCAGAGATATCATCGTCTTGAGCGACATCAATGCTATCAAAGAACTGTTCGAAAAACGCGGGAGTGTCTACTCCGACCGTTTCGATATGCCATTCCTCGAGATGTGAGTTTCGAATTTCGTGCTCTGGTCACGATCTATCTGATATGCGCAGGATGGAATGGCAATGGCAGATACCGATAGCAAGATATGGCGAAGGTTGGCGACAAGGACGCAAGTTGCTCGACCGTAGCCTTCGACCTGGTGCTGCGGCAATGTATCGCCCTATGCAGCAAGCAAGAGCACGTGCACTCCTGACACGACTCCTGGCGACACCAGATGAGTGGCGTGATCATATTGAGCTGTGCGAGATCATTCGTATCTCCACAAACAATAACTCCATTCATCATGTTTCTTTTCAGCTTCCAAGGCGGGCTTATTTTGGACATGACGTATGGGTACGAAGCCAAAGGGAAGCAAGACAGAAAGCTGGCTGCCCCCAAACTGTTGACCGAATTTTCGGGTAAACACGTCCAGAAGTGCGCTTGGATCCTCAACGGATTTCCATTCCGTATGTAGAGTGGTCTCACTTCTTCTGCGCAACATACTAAACTCACCACCATTATCCCAGTGCGTCACATCCCCGCTTGGGTGCCATATTTTAGCTTCAAGCCATTGGCAGAGATGGGCCGTGCGCTAAGTCAAGAAATGTTGTATCCACCGATGCACTTTGTGAAAGAAAGTATCGTGAGTATTGGCCTATGCGTGCTCTTATCTCCATAGAACCAAGAATAATTGACTTGGGACAGACCGGCGGCACAGCGCGTCCTTCGCTCGCTCTCGAATATCTCCAGGAGATTGGGGAGCTCAGTGAATCGGATCGAAGCGAGGCAGAAAAAACGCTAGCTGGTGCGTTGGGCTCGATATATATAGGTTCGTAGATGCTCCATCACCACTGAGATCGCACTCAAATAACTTCTTGTAGCCGGTGCTGACACTGTACGTCCCAGAACGCGTCTTGTTTTTCAAACATACTGCATACTGAGACCCTTGCTGTCCTAGACTGTCACAACCATGTTGAACTTGTTGATTGCATGTATGGTCCATCCCGAGGCACAACAGAGGGCTCGGGACGAAATCGATTCGGTTGTGGGGCGCGAACGACTTCCGTCTTTTGAGGATCGTTCCAGTTTACCGTTTGTTGACGCTATATGTAAGGAGGTTTTGAGATGGCGGCCTCTGTTGCCTCTCGGTGCGTCCCACCAGTGCTAGTCGAAACAGGGTATTAAACCGCTCTTATGGTCCATAGCTATTCCTCACATAGCCACAGAAGACGGTTTCTATGAAGGCTACTTTATTCCAAAGGGTGCGTCGTCTTACCTTGCCAGGGGTACAGCTACTAATTGATCCCCTATTATCGCAGGAGCGATGGTGTCTGGGAATGCCTGGTCAGTAAAATCGTTCTAATATGTGGCGGTATCAAGGACTAATGTTTCTGCAGGGCAATTTTTCATGATCCTGAAATCTACCCCGAACCCGGAATCTTCAAACCAGAGCGGTTCCTTAACTCGGATGGTACCTTGCGCGACGATCCCATACTGTCGTCGGCCTTCGGGTACGGAAAGCGTATCTGCCCAGGGAGACATGTCGTCGATACGACATTGTTTATTTTTATGGCATCTTTACTCTCGGCCTTCCGTATTGAGAAGGCGAAAGGCGATCAGTCGGAGTACAAATCTACAGGCGGGACCATGAGGTAGACGCCATTCTTCGTCAGGACCGGGAAACAAAAACTGATCATTGCCTTCTACTAGTCGTCCGGAACCTTTTTCATGTTCCATCATTCCCAGGGATAAAAGGGCCGAAGAGCTCATCATTGCAGATACCATGGCCCGTTGAGTTCTTCGCATGGTCCTTCGTGCGCCTCTCCCTTCTCCCAATTTTTCGTACAGAGGCATACTTTTTTTCGCTTCGAAGAAGTGTACACTTGGGTCATGTGGCACTTATTCGGCTAGTTTAATATACCCAACATTAAACTTCCTATCTTTGCCATACTGGTGCCACGAAAAAGGCACAGCTATGCAAACAAAGAAGTTTTGTATGTATTGCGTGCTAAAAACCAGGGGGAGAGATGAAGTTGAGGGTGTGATTGGTAGTGAGGGGAAAGTTTAGTTCGGCATGGTTCTTTAGCTTGTTTCTGATCCCCAAAGTCCAAAGCAGAACTAAAGTTTGGGCTCCTTTGGTCCAGTTCAGTCCAGTTCGGGTCTGAATGCCTAAACTGAATGGTAGGGGGAAAGAGAAGTACGGTGTTCTGGTGAGTTCAGGTTGGGCAGTTGAAATCCAAGGGCCGGCTAAATCAAGCCATCAGATAATAAGTGTCGAAGACTGCCAGTTCGATCAGCAAAGACAAGTAAGAGTACTGTAGATCACCAGTATAGTGAGGGCGCAAGAGCTTGCCAGACCCTCTGAAGCTTGTCTGCATCATGATGCAGTAGCACCCTCTTGGTTGTATTATTCACTGTTCACTGTTTCGATGCGAATACGATTCAACCCAAATCGCTGGTTTCACATCAGACAACGAAACTTGAATAAGCGTAGGTCGGACATGCTTTTAAAGTTATGAAGGTATTTCAATATTTTGGGTACACCATCTGCATCAGGAAAAACCTCACCCGTTAACGAGCGATAATTTGATTAGGTTAATGAAAAGCTATTGCTAGCCTATATTAACAAGATTAACCTGTCCCCCTAATATTCTATCGGCAAATTTTCAATAATCGAAGATAATTTCACCAAAACAACTGATATTTAAAAGCTAGGCTATCAGCGACTTTTTCCGAACATAATGGTAATTATTGTCTAATCTAAAACTAAGTTATTGCAAACAACAGAGCCTCGGAAGCATCAAACGACGGAAGCATCAAATAATGGAAGCACTAAGGTCCAAACCAAAGCTGTCATTTCAATGACACGAATGGGGGTATAAAACCGCTGTTGACTACAAATATATCTTAGTAGGGTTAAGAAGAATAAGAAGAATCAACTTACAGCGGAATTGGTTGATGTGTTGGCTTGTTGAAGCCACAGGATGTTTTCACTCTTCAAGTTCATCAATGTTGAGTTCAGCAACAGGCACTCCTGAAGGGATTCCAATGTTGGCAGTGGCACTACCATGGCTAATCTGTCAACCATAGAACAAGAATAAGTTGATGATACTCACCTTGCACATGAATAGATCTCGGCCATCATGGATCAAAATGCATTGCCGTGTCTCTCCCGAATAACATTCAGTGTGTTGACATGGCCATGATACACATCGAGATAAGAGTTTGCTGAAAATTCAGCCACCACCTGCTCGCCGCTACGCCACTCATAGAGTGTGGCAAACAACTAGCAACACTGGTTAGCAGGCTTCCATATTTGTGAACAGGCACTTACTGCTGTAGCGACCAATGCGACCATCGGGATGGGAACCTCAGGAATTGTCCCATCATGGGTTTCAGTGGTGGGGAAGAGATAGTTGAAACGTGAGGTGAATGGGGCGCTGCCTCTGAAAAATGCATCACGAATGACATCAATGATTCGAGAGTTTCGATAGGGTTTCGAGCGCATCACGAGCATGCCATGACCAACATTCTAACAACAAATCAGATAGATACTTTTACATGAGTGACGCTTACCATTCGCACTCCCGGGAAAGTGTAATTGTAATTAGAAAGTTGCTCCTGAACATAGTGCGTGATCTGCATTTGCGAAGGCATGGCTAGGAACATTGGTGATGTGAGCACATTGCAGTAGTCCTTAACTTCGGCTCGGAAAAGTGAAAGACAGGCATGTGGCTTCAATGAGTATCAGTTATGTGGTCGAGGACATACATTTGTACTTACGAGAGGGGTGAGCTTCTTGAGATAACTGTTGTCATTCAACAGCCGCTGATGAATAGATGCCGTAGCAGGCCCAGACCTTGCCGCGGCCGTGACAAGTGCATCACAAATGAAATTTTGGGAAAGGACCAGATCTGGGAATGCATGTTCGAAAAGCATTGAAGCCCGGAGATTTTCAAACCCATCTTGAAGAACTGACTTCAAGAGAGTGCCCTGTCTAGTCAGTATGACGTGGGTGGTACCTGGAACAAACTGAATGTCCGTGTCTGAGGGCCATGCGTGGCCTGAAGGTGACAGGATTTGCACGTCATCTGACTCTGATGACTCTGATGGCACTAAGGTAACCGCTGTCACGACTGTCAGCGGAGAGACTATGAATGGGGATGAATCTGCTTACCTGGGGACATAGGAGTGGGGGGTGCAGTCACACTTTCTGTCTGATCCAGCAGCAGAGTGGCACCATCATTGTGCCCCAGTGACGAGCTGACATCACAATCCCTTGAGGCTTGAAGAACAGTGCTAGCTGGTGTCAAGGGTCCCGTACTGGCATTTGACCCTGCCCAGGATGGTGTCTGCAATGGCTGCAATGTGAGAAATGTCGTCACTAGCATTACAAACATACCAGTGACGTGTCAACAACACGATCCTTTGAGACTTGAAGAGTGGCGCCGGCCGATGCAGAGGGTCCAGTATTGGCAGTCGACCCTGCCCAGTGTTACGTGTCGACGGCACGTGTTGCTCGACTTGAGCGGGTTCTAGGCTGTGGCTACTTCGGTGATTCTGTTCCCGTATCCGGAGCAGATTCGTACGTAGTCGATGGGTAAGCTCCTTGGGATGTGGGATGATGTATGGGGGCTCCGTCGTATCGAAGGCACAGAGGAATACTCTGTGCAGACTCGGTGATAAGTGAACAGGGAAGTGCGCTGGCTTATGCTGTCACTGAAGGGAGTGAGACTGGGAAGTCGAACGACTTATGCAGCTCCTGGGGATTATTCTGGTTTCGAGGTCTGAAAGTTGAAGAGTCGATATGATTCAAGAACTCAGACTTAAAGTCCAAGTGTCCTAATGGTACATGTTATATACTACAAGTCGCCAAGCAGATACTAGGAGTACCTGTACTTGTAAAGCCACAAAGACAACTACTATGCGTATGAGGATCAAGTCATAGTCCGAATACTACTAGTATCAGTAGTAGTGTGAGTCACGAATGGAACATGATGAAGTAAGCGAATCTGCATAAAGTCTGTGCATGGTGGAGGTGATGACGAAGTAAAGATGACGGTCCCAATGATAGTCCGTATGGTAAGCACAGTATAGTAAGAAAACGTAACATTACCCCCTCTTTAGAAGGCAAGTCCGCGTGCCTCAGACAGCACACGAAGCCAAACCTTCTCTTATCTTGGACCGTTCCTTGAACCGCTCCATGGCATCTCGAATCAACGTACCATTGATGTTCATGATACGCTCTAATGCGTCTGCTCCCTCCAGATACCTGATCGAGTCCTGGCGCTCCATCAGGGCTTGGTAATACCTGGTTTGCACGTCCTTCATGTAAGCGAGAGCTGCCTTCATTTTCATATGTTCTGCCCGATACCTGCGTACCTCTGCCCCTAGCGTATGGTCCCCTTCTTCAACAAGGGTGTCGTCGATTTCGAATCGACAGGGATGGTCTATTTCAAAGAAATAGAGGTCAGAGGGGAGATAGGTGGGGACGGTGGTGAGATCATGGGAGGGCATCGCCCTCAGGCGTACAGAGTGGGCGTTAGGACTATTAGCACGAATGCCTGCAACGTAAGTGTCATCCCCTCGGTCCAGACGAGTCCACTTTGCCGGCCAGAGGTTGTCTTGCGCATCCTTGATCTGGCAAGGGACGAAGTCTTGTCCCTGATTCAGTCTGAAACCGGGTAAGGGGGGAGAGGCGTTCGCTTGATCTTCCCAAGATAGGAACGTGTCAGCATCCGTCCACCCGTCGGTATCTGCGACAGTGCCAAGATCTCCTCCTCCCTGAGCTCCTCCGGCCGAGCATTGTACTTCCTCGGTTTTCGGACTCTCCTTTTGGTAGGGGTGGTAGCATCGTACAGGGGATCGCGAATTCGACCTCCCTGAGTGCGTAGGTAATGTTCCCACACTGTACTGCCTCTCAGTAGGCGGTGGGATATGGATGGGTTCGGAACAGGGGACGGGGAGCAGGCAGGAGTTAGTGGAGTGGGGGGACGAAGTGAGGGATCGGGTAGGGATGAAAGGGGTGGTTCCAGCTCGATGGGTGAGAGCAGCCTCGATGTGTCCATAGGAGGACTCCCAGGAGCGTGCAGCATCGAGGGTTTGACGCACAAAGTTGGTGGGGATGAGGGTCTGAGGGATCGTAAAGCTTGAACGTTCTGTAAGCTCCGGGGGCGACGCAGAGGGTTCACGACTGGAGGTAGGACTGGGAGTTCGCCAAGAGGAGGGTTCATAGCTGTCGAACCAATATCTGACACCGAAAGTACTCGGGGAGGGTACGTCGACAAGTCCAGCTGCAGTAATCGAGTCTGCGACCAATTCCTCAGCTCCACTGGTGGAGGGGGATCGACGTCCCTCTGATCCAGTGTCTGATACGGAGGTGCTGAGAGAGGTGGCATTGGTAGACATAAGAGTTCGAAGGAATGCTGTCAGTGGGGATAGTTTCGTTGCTGTCGTTCGAAGGTTGCTTTTATGAGATATGGATGAAGGGTTACTCCTCCTAAACTCTTCTAGCGCTTCATCAGCATGCATGTTGTCCCAGTTGACCCATTCGTTGTCCGAATCAGGATAGCCCTTCCACTTGACCAAGTATTGAACTTTACGCCCTCTTCCATATCGTCTTGAGTTCAGTACTTTTTCCACTTCATATTCGTCTTCCCCTTGAACTAGGTCAGGTGGTGGCCTCGTGTAGTTAGGACCGTGGAACTCCGTTTCGACATAAGGAGTTAGAAGATCCACATGAAACACATCGTGTATCTTCCAAGTTCCTGGAAGCGTCAGCTGATATGTGATAGGAGATAAGACTTGTTTGATAAGAAAGGGTCCATGACGTTTAGGGGCTATTTTGACAGAGGGTACATCAAGGTGAAGATTGCGCCCTTCTAGCCAGACGTAGTCTCCTTCCTTAAAGGTGCGACCTTCTTTCTTTGATTGCGCCCAATGTTTTTGTGCCTGTATGATATGCTTCTCTGCTTCTTCTCTAACCCGTTTCCAAGTCTCTCGACGGAGTTCTAGTGTGGGAATTGGGGTTGAGGTGTCGGAGATTTCGGCTCGTGGTTCGTATCCCATGAGCATTTTGAATGGAGATTGCCTCGTGGTTTCATTTTGCCAAGAGTTATGAGCGAACTCAGCTAGTGGTAGATGTTCTTCCCAGTTGTCCATTTGGACATTAACCCACGGCCGCAGGTATTGTCCTAGCCACTGGTTCGAACGTTCAGATTGTCCGTCTGTTCGGGGGTGATATGCTGTGGACATATTCTGTGTTGCTCCAATAAGACGACAGAGTTCTTTCATGAATTTGGAGATAAATCAGGGATCTCTGTCGCTTATCACTTTTCTGGGTAGTCCAAATCTGGGGAATATATGTCGAAGATAGAGATCTGCTACTCCTTCGGCATTGATGGATTCCTTGCATGGTATGAATACCGCCATTTTGGTGCAATCATGGTCCGTGATAGTGAGGATTGAGTCGAACCCGTTCGAGGTTGGTAATTTGACGATAAAGTCAAGTGCAATAGTCTGAAATGGTAAGGCTTCGTGGACGGGGGTGATGGGAGATAGTGGCACTTTTCGTGTTTGGGTGTTGATCTTGTGCCTTTGACATTCGGTGCATCCTTTGACATAGTTTTGGACTTCTCTAGCTAAGTTGGGCCACCAGTAGAATCGAGATACTTGTTCTGTAGTTCGAGAAATTCCTGGATGTCCGTATGCCACTAGGTCATGGTGGTTGTAGATAATTTTGTGTCGTAGTTCTTGATCTCCTGTGACTACTCTGCGGTGATCTTTCCACCATTCTCCGTTGAGTTTCTTGAGATTGTGTGGACCAATCCAGGGGCGTAGTATGTCTTCGTCTTGTGACGATGTGAATCGAGGGATGAGTGTAACTTCTGAATCGGAATTGGTAGTGACGGTTGCTCGTGCGAACATGTGATCTGGGAGAACTGTTACGTCTTTGTTATCCCGTTCCCCTTGATCATAATCGGGGCGTCTAGATAATGCATCAGCTCTTCCATTGCTTTTCCCAGGTATGTGTCGCAGTTCTATATCGAATTCTGACAGTTCTAGAACTTCCCTGGCTATCCTCCGGCTTATCTTGTGGGGTTGTCGCCAGTATTGTAAATTTGCGTGATCAGTGTGTACGATGATCTTGTGAGGAGATCCTGCGATAAAGGGCCTCCAGTTTCGACAAGCTTTTACTATTGCCAGGTATTCTAGATCATAGATGTCATAGTTTCGTTCTGCTTCTGTGAGCGTTGTGGAAAAGTAAGCAATTGGGTGTCTCTTGCCATCTTTTCCTCTTTGCATGAGTACTGCTCCGAGGGCAAACCCTGAGGCGTCCACTTCAATTTCGAATTGTTGATCTAGTTGTGGTTGTGCTAGTACAGGTTCGGATGTTATGCGCTTCCTGAGTTCATCAAATGCTTCTTGATGTTTCGATTCCCAGGTCCATGGCGTGTCTTTTCTAGTTAGTTCATTGAGGGGTCGGGCGATGTGGGAAAATTGGTAGATGAAGGGGCGATAGAAGTTGCAAAATCCCAGAAAAGATCGGACCTGTTTTACCGAAGAAGGTGTAGGCCAGTTTGCTACTCCTTTTACCTTGGCAGGGTCCATGCGTGTTTTCCCCCTTTCAAGGATTAGCCCCAGATAATCGACATGAGGTGCTTCCCATATACACTTTTCTGGTTTGATGAAAAGATCATTCTGTTCTAGGATGTCCAGGACACCATGTACTGCTTCTCTATGCTGTTCTAGAGATGCTGATGTTGCGATAAGGATGTCATCCATGTAGACGATAATTTCCGTTCCTTTTCCCCTAAAGAGATTAATGATTGGTTCGAGGATGTAGTCCATCATTGCTTGGAACGTTGCGGGTGAATTGGTAAGTCCAAAGAACATGACTAATGGTTCCCATAGTCCATATTTCATTTTGAATGCAGCCTTGTGTTGATCCCCTTCTTTAATTAGAACATTGTTGTATCCTTCTCTTACGTCGAATTTCGTGAATATTCGGGCTTCTCTGACTTGTGAGATAAGATCTGGGATGAGAGGAAGGGGATATCTGTTCCTGATCGTAAACTCGTTAAGTTTGCAATAGTCTTGGACAGGTCGGAGTTTGCCATCCTTCTTTCGAACGAAAAAGAAGGGAGATGCATAAGGGGATTTGGATGGCCGAATATATCCTTTCGCCTGCATGTCTGTGAGGAACTTTTGGAGCGCCTCATCTTCTGCTGGCGTTATTGGATATACTTTGCAGTCGAGGGCTTTGGGTGCTCCTTCCTTTAGTTCTATTGCGTGGTCCCAAGGACTTGACTTTGGAAATCGTCTTGCTTCTTCTTCGCTAAACACCTTGGCATGTCTTTGGTATTCTTCGGGTATTGCCACCATTTGAGTATATTGTCCTGCGTCCTGTGCTAATTGTGTGGAGATATTGCGATGTCAACTTGATTCAGCTTCGAGATCCTGTACAATTAGATCCTTCTCTTGATCTGATAATGGTTCTGTAACCATTCTGGCCACTGTGATGCTGGATATGGTTGATTGCGTCGTTTGGTACCAAGATAAGGATCGTATGATGATGGGTAGATAGGAAGTATCAATGACCGCATCTTTCCAGCTGAACTTTGGTTCGAAATTGGCTAGCCAGGGATATCCGAGGATAAGGTCTTCTAGTCCCAGATCGGTTACTAGGAATTGCATTTTCGCATTCTTGTTCCCTGTTTGGATGTTTAGATCCACATACTCTTCGATCATTCCTGATCTGTTATTGGTTCCATCTATGTTCCAGATCTTTCGGGCCTGATCCAGAAAATGGGTTTTAAGACAGAGTCATTTGATGAATCGAGGATGGATAAAGTTATCTGTGGCTCCTGAGTCTACGAGGATTTGTTTATCGGCCCTTGTGTATGCGGTTCGGAATGATACTGGTATTTTCATACTTCGAAAGCGAGTCAAGTATACAGAGTTACATTGAAGCATACGAATAGCTCTTCCCCAGGCCGTTAGGTTAGAGCTTAGGCAAAATCCTCGTTCATGAAGACATCTTGGATTACTTTATCCTTTTCTCCTTGATCCATTTCTCGTACTAGTTCAACTAGTTCTTGGGCAGTGATTTTCTTGATAGAATGCGATGTTGTGGGAGTATCTGATGCGCCACTACTAACAGTACTAGTATTGGTGGCGTTTTGATAGGGGTTTGTGCCTTTACTAGCAGTATTAGTATCAGTGGCGCGTATCTGGGAGTTCTGATTGGGACAATTGCGCCCTATGTGTCCTTGGCGCTTGCATCTGAAACATTTGCCTTCTCGACGTAATTGAGCCATTTCGTCTTCGGATAAGGCAGTCCTGGCACGGATATGTCCAGGGGTAGTGTCCATGGCATTGCTGTCTTTGGCAAATCGCTGTTGCCATTGCTGATTGGTGGGTTTCTTGGGATTGGGACTTTTCGAAGGTCTTTCGAAAAAAGTTTGATATTGAAGGAATTTGCGATGGTACCTGATGGCTGCATCCTCGTAGTCTGCTACTGTGGTCAGCAGGCTCATATTTTCGTCTTTGACGATGGCCCTTCGAAGCCCCTCAGGTAGTCCATCGAAATATTTCTTCCCCACAAGTCGTTCTTCCAGGTTGTATTCAGCTAGTCTGGCCAGTCGTTTGAATTCCGCCGTATAGAAGTCTAGCTTTCCGCCTTCCATTCGGAGTTTGTTAAGGGTGGCCTCGGCTCGTTCCGCGCTCATAATATCTTGGAATAGGATTGCAAAGTCATGGATGACAGTATCCCTTATGAATTCGTCTGTTTTGCGCCCTCCAGAGCTGAGGTGTTGGCTAACCACTCGGATTTGGTCATTAACCCAATTTCCAACATTGGGTCCGCGGATGAAGGTGAGAAATAACATGGTTCGTTCAAGGGGAGTAGCCATGACCCTGGTTCGATCATTGAGCGCTCTATAGACGTTCCATTCGGTCATGAACCCTTCCACTTTGGTTCGATCTCCATCGAAGATCTTGGGTTCTCTTCCTATCAGTTTATCAGTGAGTCGATCGTCAGGGTTTCCAAGAGGTTGGATCAGATTTCCCCCTCCTCCAGGATTTCCGGGATCTCCCCCTCCTCCAGCATCTGGGTCGTCGTCTGGTCCTTCGCCTGGGGGTCCTCCTGGGGGTCCTCCTGGGGGTCCAGTTCCTCCGGTATCTCTAGGTGGTCTTCCACCCAGTCTTCCTCCTCCCCCAAGAGTTTTTCTGATTGTGTTTGCAGATTGAGTTCCTCCAGCGGATACTCCAGCTCCAAGAGCTCTGCCCAGTATGCTTGTTGGAGTGATAGTGGTAGTTGATGCGATTTGTGACATTCTAGAAGCAAGCGAAGGAAATCCGCTGATGGAGGGGATGTTGGGTCGGGTAATGTGTGTGGGAATGAGTTGAGCCAATGCAGCAACTGCATGTTGTTCGAGTTCACTAGAGGGGATAACAATGTCGGGGTCTGGGGTGTCTCCTCCTTCGCTTCCAAATCGAAAAGTGGTGACGAGAGGTTCTGTTTCGTCGTCATCTGGATTTGCTCCGTCTGTTGGTCCCCACCTGCTTCGATCAGTTCTTTCTTCGTCGAAGATTCGAAGTCCGTATTTGACGGGTGCGGGTCGGGTGATAGTATAGTGATCTCCGGTTTGTTCGATGAGTCCCCACTGTAAGGCTTCGAAATTGAATTCAATTGCAATGAGGGCTTCTGGATCTTCGCTGTCTGTATCTGAGCAATAGTAACCTGTTCCTAGGTATTTGTCCTCGTGCCACTCGGCTGCTTTGAGGAACCTTCTGGGGACGTTACGTTCCCCTCTTCTTTCAACTATAGCAGTAGCCACGTTGGACAAGAAGTCTGAGTTAATGTTACGTGTCGACGGCACGTGTTGCTCGACCTGAGCGGGTTCTAGGCTGTGGCTACTTCGGCGATTCTGTTCCCGTATCCGGAGCAGATTCGTACGTAGTCGATGGGTAAGCTCCTTGGGATGTGGGATGATGTATGGGGGCTCCGTCGTATCGAAGGCACAGAGGAATACTCTGTGCGGACTCGGTGATAAGTGAACAGGGAAGCGCGCTGGCTTATGCTGTCACTGAAGGGAGTGAGACTGGGAAGTCGAACGACTTATGCAGCTCCTGGGGATTGTTCTGGTTTCGAGGTCTGAAAGTTGAAGAGTCGATATGATTCAAGAACTCAGACTTAAAGTCCAAGTGTCCTAATGGTACATGTTATATACTACAAGTCGCCAAGCAGATACTAGGAGTACCTGTACTTGTAAAGCCACAAAGACAACTACTACGCGTATGAGGATCAAGTCATAGTCCGAATACTACTAGTATCAGTAGTAGTGTGAGTCACGAATGGAACATGATGAAGTAAGCGAATCTGCATAAAGTCTGTGCATGGTGGAGGTGATGACGAAGTAAAGATGACGGTCCCAATGATAGTCCGTATGGTAAGCACAGTATAGTAAGAAAACATAACACCCAGGATGGTATCTGTGAAGGTTGTGATGTTAGAAACATTATCACAAGTATTTTTAACGTACCTCAAGTGTGACTGCCTTCTCTCGCTGTCCCCAAGGGAGAGTGGTCATCTTTGTTGCCTGGTCGTCAATCCAGTCTCCCTCATCCTCAGTAGGCAGTTCATCAGTGTTGGGGTCAAGAAATTGGTTAGCTTCAAGGTCAAGGATGGAGGTAACACCGCCGTAGCCAGGATAGAAGGACGATGATGGCAACGAAAAAAAAACCAAAGTGATTAGTTTGTTCCGCACAAACATGATTTGTAAGCAAGTCTCACTGCATTGCAAACGACGCCTGCTAGCGTCACTCGATTCTGCTCCCTCCGATGGTGGCTGTCCTGCCATCTCGCCCTCATGAATCAATTTGAGTGGCATAGGACGGCAATGGGCCGGGCCTTTTGATATCAATCAGGTAAGCCATTCGATATTGTGGTGCACTACGTACCAGCTAAGCGTGCTTTTTTTGCAGCTTTCGAATTGGTCTGTGCTGGAGGATTGGCGTGGGTTTCAGGACCAGTTTCGATGGAGGATGAGGTACGTTTTCCTTTTCATCATGTTAGTTATGCCTAACAAGAAGTTTTGAACCCACCTGCTAGATTGGTCGGCATTTGGTTGTTATTGAGAACGTGTTGGCCTGCAACGTTGACACCATTCGATATGCTCGGACCTGTAGCATATTCCAATGACATATTACTGCCATTAAAACCCCCCTCAGCCTGATTCCTCACAGCTCTCTTACTGGCTCAGCGTGTGCGAGGTGCCATCGACAAGGGATAAGGACGAAGACGAAAAGGAGTGTGGTAAATATGTGAGGATGTCTAGAAATGACAGGGTTGTGTGTGTGCACACAAGAAATGGTGGGATGGGTGAGTAATTCGCTCGAAATCCTTTTGTCTTTATACTGATATTCGTTTTGCTGATATAAGGCTTCCCCCCTGCACCTTGTGTTTCCTTCATCCCCACCATGTCCTCAGCTGCTGTCCGATGTCACGGCTGTGGTAAGGTTTTCACGCCCCTCGGTTTTTCTCAGCACATCAGCAGGACACGGTGTGCCGACTGCCGTACAGCGCATGACTTGTTACATGCACGATTGCGGACGCAATTGACACCAAACACAGCGTCTTCAACACTGGTCCCAAACACTGAGTCAAGGGATGTGACGGACACACCCATGGGAGATATTGATGGACTTTTTTTCAGGGGGAGTGAGAGCCTGCCACCCTGTGGACCAGATGATGGTACGGGCTTCACAGTGTTCTCCTGGGCTCTCTACTAACCACATGTTACAGATGTCAGCATTGAGAATGACATGGAGGACCATGCTGACACCGCAGATGCTAATGCATTCGAAAATCTTTTGCAACACGATGCTCCCGCCCAGTACCCAGAAACAGACCACAACAGCAGCGACCTTTCATCGGAACAACCTCCCTCGCACTCAGCTCTGCTCGTCATTCAAACTGAGCCCGGTCAAACTAGCCTAAATGTGGTTGTCAAGCAGTTTCCTTACGGCCATCCTGGTGCCTCAGTAACTAGTATTCCTCAAGGTTCTTCTGTCTACGAGTCGGCACAAGATAGGCTTGGGGAGTTACTGTGGGCACCCTTTCGCTCAGAGTGTGACTGGGAGATTGCACATTGGGCAAAGATGTGGGGACCAACATCTACAGCAACGACAGAATTACTTGCAATTCCAGGGGTATGTGTTCAATTTACTCTCCATTGTGTGACTAAAGCACAACATAAGGTTGTTGACAGGCTCGGGTTATCATACAGTACAAGCCGGGAGCTTAACAAGATCATCGACATGAAATTGACTCTGCTTCCACTGTTTCAGTGTCAACCACTTACTGTCGGAGGTGAATGCCTTGAGTTTCATTACCGTAACATCATAGAATGTATTCGGGCACTCTTCGGTAACCTGGAATTTGCACATGATCTCGTCTTTGCCCCTGAACGGCACTACACCAACACCATGCAAGCATGCTGTGTTTATAACGAAATGCACACAGGAGACTGGTGGTGGTCCGTACAGGTGTGTATCTGGCCCGATTCTGAGATTATACTTACATGTGATACTAGATGTCCCTGGAGGCGCATCATGCTGGTGCAACTGTGATCCCATTGATCATATCTTCGGACAAAACGCAGCTCACCACATTCCGTGGGAAGACAGCATATCCCGTGTACATGACCATTGGAAATATCCCGAAAAACATCCGCTGAAAGCCCTCACGATCGGCACAAATGTTGATTGGATATATCCCCACTTCAAAGCTAGAGGGCATCACAAACAAGGCTGTGCAACGGCGTTCACTCGCAAATATGTTTCACTCTTGTATGGAAAAGGTCTTAGATCCGATTCGCCTTTATGGTGAAACGGGCCTTATGATGATGACCAGGGACGGAACTTGGCACCGCTGCCATCCCATCCTTGCCTCTTTTGTAGGTGACTACCCCGAACAGACACTTGTTACTTGCACATTCAATGGCCGATGCCCAAAGTGTTTAGTGCCCCCTGACCGACTTGGAGAATACACACATTTTCCACCTTGGGACCACGCAGAGGCGATTGACACTTACCTCCTAGCAGATCAGGATATGATGTCATTTTATGCAGCTTGTCACAGCACTGGACTCAAACCAGTTTTTCACCCGTTCTGGCATTCCCTCCCACTTACCAACATATTCGTATCGGTCACTCCCGATGTCCTCCACCAGTTGCTTCAAGGTGTCCTGAAGCATGTCTTGTCCTGGCTAGTTCACCCAGCAGTCTTTGGGACAGCAGTGGTTGATGTGCGATGCCGGTCGGTGCCACCAAACCACCACATCACACTCTTTACCAAAGGGATTACTTGCCTTTCACGAGTTACGGGAAAAGAGCACAAAGATATGTGCCATTTCCTGATTGGTTTGGTTACTGACCTCCCTCTTCGGGGTGGACAGACATCATCACGTGTTGTCAGGGCTGTGCGCGCCATCCTCGACTTTATCTATCTGGCCCAATTCCCTTCCCATACAACTGACACCCTCAACTGCCTTGATGCTTCCCTTGCCCAATTCCATGAGAATAAAGATGTTTTTCTTGACCTTGAAGTACGCACGCAGTTCAAGATTCCGAAGCTCCATGGCCTTCTCCATTACAAACCTTCCATTACCCTTTTTGGCACGACAGACTGTAGCGGATGACTATCGGCTACGTCAAGCAAGCTAAAAGTTGAAACGGGCTCATCAGGGACAACTCAAGCTTGACGCAGAGATAAATCACGCGCCATACTACTCACTGTGGAGCGTGCTGAACTTGATACCTTTATGCAAGGTAATAACAGCGGTGTCACACAAGGGAATAGTCTGAGTGAGAACCAAGAGGACAAGTTAGATTGGTACTAAGGAAGACAAAAGGAATGCAAACCTGAGTGAGAACCAAGAGGACAAGTTGGCTCTACTCAGGACGCTACAGGGTGTCTTATATACTACTAGGAATGAGTCACTTACTAATCTACTGAGTAAGTATGAATGACTACAAGCTGATGTGTCGTGTATCTATATTTAGCACTTCTATTGTGATTACTGATCACTGTGTCATAAGTGCTTACTTGTGCTGACACGTCGTCCTAATAATAGAACAATGCTGACTGAAACCTAATACAGCATGTAATCTACATTACCCTATTGTTCTACATCCTTCTATGATATTCCAACCAATCATAACATACACATGTCTAATGAGTGATAAGGCAGGTCCTTCCCAGGATCATGTGCCTCGATGACGAATACAAATGCACATGTTGGCATCATGTGACTAACCATCTTATCATATCTAATGATAAGGACTTCAACACAGAAAACAGAAAAAGATATACGCGTCCGTGACATTACCCCCCTTCTTAGGGATTAACGTCCGCATTAACTTCTGTAAACTGGTTTGGCAACTGCCAAGGCAAGGACGCGTATAGGAGTGCTGCTATTTTTCTAGGTGCTCCCGGGTTTCTAGAGTGGAACTCTGTGACTTTTTCTGGTGCATGAGCTAGGTTCTTAGCTGGCTCCCATGTATCCTCACCCTCCCTGTAGCCTTTCCAACGAACAAGATACTTGAGGGTGCGACCAAAGAGTTTTGAATCTCTGATGTGGTCTACCTCATATTCTTCTTCGCCTTCAACTGTGATTGGCTCTGGCGGGGGTGGCCATTGACTTCGTTCCCTCTGTAAGGGCTAAGGCAATCTACATGAAATACATCATGTACCCTAAGTGCAGGGGGGAGTGCAAGCTTATAGTCGACGTCACTTCTAACTTCAGTGACTTCGAAAGGGCCCAACTGTTTCGGTCCTAGTTTGGACAATTGTTGGTGAACCTTTATTTGCTTAGCTTGCAACCATACTTTGTCCCCAACGTTGAACTTGTAAGGCTTCATATGTTGTTCAACATCTGTCTGCATTCGCTTTTTACTTAGGCGAAGGGCTGCCTCTGCATCTTTCCTTACAGACTGTAGGTGCTGAAGACGCTTGTCTAGAACTGGGATACCCGTAGGACGACCTATAGGAATTGTGAAATCTGGCATATAGCCGTACAAAATCTCAAAGGGCGTATGCCCTGTGGCTGAGTTGAGTCTGCTATTGATCACAAATTCCGCTGTAGGCAACAGGTCCACCCAATCATCCTGGCGTTTGTCAACGAAGACACGTATGTAAACCTCGACTTCTTGGTTTTTACGCTCGACTTGGCCATTAGCTTGTGGATGATAGGCTGTGGTGAGTCCTGAATCTATCCCTAGTCGTTTATAGAGGGTACACATGCTTCTCACCACAAATTGGGGTCCCCTATCACTAATGATTTTCTTGGGGATGCCATGAAGCGGAAAGACTTGCTCGAAATAGATGGATGCGACTCCATCAGCCGTAAGTTGTGTTGTCACAGGGAATAGATGGATCTGTTTTGTGTAATGATCCACTATGTTAAGGATAGCATCCTTCCCTCGTGACATCGGGAGCGGTCCAATCATGTCAATGCCAATGATTTGCCATGGACCTTCCAGAACTTCTTGAGGCTGAACATGTGCTTTAGGATGTATATCTTTCCTATAGCGCTGACATTTGTTGCAACCTTCTACATATGCAGAAATAAATCCTGCCATGTGTGGCCACCAATAATAACGACCAACTAGTTCTATGGTACCATTTTCACCAGGGTGACCGGTGGTTAACGAGTCATGACATGACCATACCACATCTTTTCGAAGTTGCCTATCATTTGGCACGTAAAGTCTACCCTTGTAATAAATAAAACCATTGTCTTCTTCCCACATCGCAATACCGTCTGTGAGAGCTTTTGGAGCGGTCTTATCTATACTTTTAAGACCCTCAATAACTTCTGCTTCTCGTAGACTTGCCCAGCGTATGCAATCTCCAAGGGAGTCTATCTCAGGGTGAAAATGAGCTTGTGCAGCATTCAGGAAATGCTGTGGTCCTAGGACCTGGACTTGGCGATTGTCGTCTCTATCAGAAACATGGTCTTTTGAGAACCGACTTAATGCATCTGCTTGCATTGATTCCCCTTTGCGATAGAAATCAAACAGGCTTAGGTAGAGTGGCCACCTAGCTTGCTGTCGATTTAAGGCTCGCATTGTTGCCCACCACTCTATATTCTTGTGGTCGGTAACTAATTCAAAGGGAATTCCTTCGAGGAAATGTCTCCAATCCTCGAATGCTCTTATGCAACCCAGCATTTCTCTGTCGTAGATCTCATAGTTGCGCTCCTCTTTACTCATAGAGTCGGAGCGATAGGCAACTGGATGCCAAAGACCATCTTCGTGTTTCTGAGACAATATGCCTCCGGTAGCAAATCCTGAAGCATCGACTTCAACTTGTGTAGGCAGGTCTGGATCGTAAACCTTGAGAATAGGTTCACAACAGAACTTCTCCTTGAGCCAGTCGAATGCCTTTTGCTGCTCTGCATGCCATTGCCAGGGCATGTCTTTCTTAGTGAGGTCATGAAGTGGACGTGCTACAGTAGCAAAGTCCTTAATGAACCTCCTATAAAAATTGGCGAACCCAATAAACGCTCTAACTTCTTTAAGCGTGGTGGGTGTAGCCCAATCTCTGACTGCGGCGACCTTGCCAGGGTCCATCTGCACTTCTCCAGGTCGAATAATCATACCCAAATACTCCATTTCTTGCTTCTCAAATTCGCACTTCTCAGGCTTTAAGTAGAGGTCATATTTTGTAATCTCTTTAACACTTCGCGTACTATCTTGTGATGGTGTTCGAGATTACGGCTATAGATGAGGATATCATCCATATAGACCGCTACTTCTCCTTGTGTGATTAGATCCGCTAAGATTGAATTCATAAGGGCTTGGAAGGTAGCAGGGGCGTTATGGAATCCGAAACCCATGACTGTGGGTTCGGCAAGTCCCCTGTTGGTTATTATAGCTGCCTTCCATTCATCTCCCTTTCGGATACGAATGTTATGATAGCCCCAACGAACATCAAACTTGGTGAAGTATTGTGCTCCAGTAAGCCTATTGATAATATCTGAGGCGAGCAGTAATGGATAGTGATTCTTAATAGTAATTTTATTAAGACACCTATAATCTTGGATGAGTCGTAAACTTCTGTCTTTCTTTTTGATAAAGAATACGGGTGAAGCCATTGGTGATTTTGATGGCCTCAAATAACCCTTTGCGAAGTTTTCTTCCAAGAATTTATCCAATGCTTCCTGTTCTATTACCGACATGGGATATGTCTTAACTTTCCAGTGTTTTACTGCACCTGGTTCTAAGTCAATAGCGTGATCCCAAGGCTGATGCTTAGGGAGTCGATGAGATTCTTCCTCTGAGAATACTTTTGTGAAGTCTCGATAGTGTTCAGGGATCATCTTGTTGAATGTCTTCTTTCCTTTAGCAGCTATGGCTTTCTCTGCAATCTGCTGCGAATACGTGAAGCCGGCTAAACAAAAGACATCATCTTGAGAGGTATCCAACACTTTCTCCGCAAGGAGACGGCGATGTTCCATTCGGTTTGCCATAATGCACGTCACCTCTATCTCAATTGGTTCAGGGTTTAATCCCTGATCTGCATTGAGACACATAGTGCCTGCTTGCCAATCTATAGCAGGGTTCCGATGGCGAAGCCAGGGTAGTCCCAAAATAACCTTTTCTGGTCCCAAGCTGGTTACAAAGAAGTCGAACTTCTCTTCGTCTTGACCAACTTGTAGAATAAGTGATACTTTATGGGTTATACTGCCTGCTTCGTTCAGAGTTCCGTCGATGTTATGAAGACGAATCTGCTGAGTGAGAGGAACCTGCCACATCTTTTGGCTGTCGGTGTACTTTTTGTCGATAAAGAGCGCTGTTGCTCCTGAATCGACCATAGCTGCTACTTTTACAGTACGATGACGTCCTTTTAATATACAAGAAATATGAAAATGAGATTTTGCATGTTTTGTTTCGGGAATAATTACAGAATTGAGTGCGGCATCAGAAGACTTCACTTGCTGCACTGCTTCAACTGGAGCAAAAGGAACAGTATATACATTGTTCATCTCCGAGGCAGATGTAGATAGGGTTGGTACGACAGAAGAAACACTACTACTATCTAACTTACAAGCAGAAATTGACAAACTATGAGTACATATAGAGTCCGAAACCGTGTCATATGGTACTGCATAGGAACTAACCGCAGCTAGAGTTAGTCCCTGATCTAAAAAGACGCTTTCAGAGCTTTGATCTGTTCGTCTTGTTCCTGGATTTTCGCCATAAGCTGGGCCAACAAGTCTGCTTGTGTCTTGTTATCTTTGGCCGGCGAAGGTTTTGTTGTGGATGAAGCGGATGCCGTTGCCACTGGTTGTGATGATGATGTAGACAGGGTTGAGACCGTTCCATCAGTGTTAGCCTTTGCTGAGGCAGACTTGCCTGGCTTCCCGATGTACTTGGCGAAGCAAACCGTGGATCTGTGGCCAACCTTGCCACAGTGGTTGCATACGTCTTGTTCGTGTCCTCTGTCTTTCTTTGTGTGCTGTGTAGAACCGCACCCGTAACACTTTCCTTGCATATGTTTCATATATGAGGCCCGATCTTTCTTAGGGCCATTGCTATTGTTGTTGCCAGTGCCGCCAGTGCGAGTGGCATCTACCTGCATTGCGTTAGGATCTGATGATGCCCCAAAGGGCGTATTGGAAAGTGTGTGGCCCTTTTTCTCAGCCTGGCGCTGACGATAACACTGGTCTATGACCTGCGCTGCAGCACGTAGCTCGTCGAAGGTGCCTGCAGGTCGGTCCGTAAGTGCCAAACCGTCCTTGACGACTTCTGCAAGTCCGTCATAGAACTGTTGGCGGTGGTCGGCATCTGACCATCCTGTCTGACCTGTGTACTGATCGAATTGCACCATGTATTCCGCAACCGATTGTTTGCCTTGTCATATTTTCTTCAGCGCTTCATGCGCTGCTTCTGCTGTGTCGAGTGGAGCGAACCTCCTTGTGAATTGATCAACGAATTGTTGCCAGTTTCCAGTGAATGGATATCGGCCATGCTGCAATTCTTCCAAATGGGGGAGAGCCCATGTGCATGCGTCACCTTCCATCAGATTCAATACTGACTGAATCCAACTGGTCTGGTTAATTACCCAAGCATTCGCAGCCTGGTTGAATGTATTGAGTGGGTCTCCCTGTGCTTGGGCATAGTTATTGAATGCAGCGAGGAAATGTCTAGCTTCGACACTTCCTCCTTTGCCGTCCCATGGCTTTGGCTTGGGAATTGTATCCCTATTGCCACTTCGTCCTCCTGGTCGTGCAGCCATTAAGGTTACCTGCGTAGCCAGTTGTCCAAGTGCAATGCCAATGTTGTTGACTAATCGCATGAGGTCGTCTAAGGTGGGTGGTGCTGCTGGGATTGCGGGTGGTAAACCACCTCCACCGCCGCCACCACCACCTCCTCCTCCACCTCCTCCACCTCCTCCACCTCCTCCACCTCCACCTCCCGGTGCTGGTGCTCCTCCTCCACTTCCTCCTGCTGCTGGATTTCCTGACATGCTTTCGTCTGAGTCAGGTTCGTTGATATCTTCGTCCTCGTCTGGTGCGTCTGGTCCCCAATGTGTAGTGTCTAATTCCTTCCTCTGTTCTTCTGATAAGTCCTGCCAATCAACAATATAAGCTGAGAGATCTCGAGCTTTTCCTTTATTGTTCTTCTTGGCTGGAAGATGCTGACCGCGAAGATGAATCTTCCTGCGTGTTTTCGCCACTATTTACTTCGGTGGATGAAAGAGTAGGCTGGATTACAACTGCAGTAAAATAAGAGGAGTTGGAAGGGGATTCGTAAAGATTGGGGTTGTCTAGACCTGCGAGGGATGATGATGAGGAATTAGAGGGCTCGTACTCATGCTCTCTAGTTTCATGAGGAATAGGACGATGTTCTGGATGAATGAGATCTGTCTCAGAAACAACGTATGGGAGTGGTGCGTGTTGTTCTACAGGTAAATTCCACTCGTGTGCTATAAAGTGGCCGTAGTAGAAATCGTGTGGGCAGAAGCGTGTGTTTGTGATATAACCGTTGTGAAATTCGCGTTCGATACGCGGCCAAGTCTGAGGGTTGGCTGTTATTTCTCGAGAGATAAACTCAAAGAAATATTGTTCCTCTGCTGTAAGACCTGGTTGAAGTGCGTCCTCGTCGTCTGATTCGAACTCAAATTCTCCTGGTGCTTCAGGAGTGTCTGGCCAAGGTGGTACTGCTTCCTCGTAATCGTTTCCTCCTACAGTACTAATCAATGATTCTCGAGAATTGACTAGTGTAGAGGATGTTGATAATGGAGGGCTATATAATCTACTCGGCACAGGTGGTGAAGGGGTTCGAGGAATTGGCGAGGGTGTGCGAATAGGAACGGGTATTTGTGGTGAAGAGTGTGTAGATGAAGGAGAACTGTTCCTTTGACGATATGTGCGATATGCCTCAATAAGGCGGGAAATGAAGCGAACCAGTTTGACGAAACTGGGGTGGACAATAGTGCAAGGGTACGATCGCTGCGTCACGCTAAGCGAAAGGTGAAGAGCAAATGTCTATCAAGCAAGACCAATACACCGTGATCGATGACACACAGCGCAAGGCTGCAGTGATAAAGACAAAAGCAGGAATGGGGATGATATGAAAAGTACAGGAACACAAGGCTGTCTGCCGCAGTCTCCTCGACCTGTTGGCTGCCTCTCACGCCGAAGCGCTCTCACAAGTGTTCTGATTACAGGGGGTAGCTGTCGCGTCTGCAGGTCTTTCACTGCAGCGGCCGTTCTGCTCTGGTCCTCAGGCGCACAGGTAAGGTGTATGTACTAGGACTATGTGTGCACAAGCCACCTAGGGAATAGGGGAAAAGATACGTGTCGCTGGTGAGCATAGAGTGGTTCAAGAGCGAAGTGTAAGAACTTGTCCTAATGTAGCGGATGACTATCGGCTACGTCAAGCAAGCTAAAAGTTGAAACAGGCTCGTCAGGGACAACTCAAGCTTGACACAGAGATAAATCACGCGCCGTACTACTCACTGTGGAGCGTGCTGAACTTGATACCTTTATGCAAGGTAATAACAGCGGTGTCACACAAGGGAATAGTCTGAGTGAGAACCAAGAGGACAAGTTGGCTCTACTCAGGACGCTACAGGGTGTCTTATATACTACTAGGAATGAGTCACTTACTAATCTACTGAGTAAGTATGAATGACTACAAGCTGACATGTCGTGTATCTATATTTAGCACTTCTATTGTGATTACTGATCACTGTGTCATAAGTGCTTACTTGTGCTGACGCATCGTCCTAATAATAGAACAATGCTGACTGAAACCTAATACAGCATGTAATCTACATTACCCTATTGTTCTACGTCCTTCTATGATATTCCAACCAATCATAACGTACACATGTCTAATGAGTGATAAGGCAGGTCCTTCCCAGGATCACGTGCCTCGATGACGAATACAAATGCACATGTTGGCATCATGTGACTAACCATCTTATCATATCTAATGATAAGGACTTCAACACAGAAAACAGAAAAAGATATACATGTCCGTGACACAGACAACTACAATACCAAAAACTCAGAACGGCTCCACATCGAGTTTACAAAGCTCGCATTTGGCGCAACAAACCGTAAAGATGAATTACCCCAGATGACAAAATGGTTGGAGCGCCGTGAGAAAGTCCTTCTCCACACAGCATTTATCAAATGGCAACAGCATGTCAACTCAATGCAAAAACCTGTCCACATACCCCCAGGACCCCTCCAAGCACACGTATGCTATCCCAAAATGACTCTTCACCCAACAGTCAGGACTGTCTCATTTGAAGCACTAGCAGAAAGATATGGTGCTGTGGAATTTCAGGACGCACTTGCAGACTACATTGCCCAGGTTAACCACCCTGGTGCCTCTGCAGCAACGCTGCGTGCTCGAGCTGCTGATACATTACTACCTTTCTGCTCAGTTTCTGTGTTTCACAGGATCAAATTCACTTCAACTGGAAGATCCGACGACTCTGACATAGTAGATGGCACTATTGTTCGGCCAGAGCAAAAGGACGCCCGTGGACGCATCGTACCATCACGGTTTGACACTGTACTTGTCCGTGGCAAGCACCAAGACATACACGGAAACAATGGTGAGTTTTGATCATATTTTGATTCTAATTGCTAAGTTATTCAGGTCACCAGATTGTGCAACTACGTGTGGTCTTCCAATTACCAAATAAGGTCCTCAACGACCTCTTTCCCACAGGCGCCAGTGCCCCCACTCACCTGGCATATGTGGAGTGGTTTTCGCCCTTATCAGCACGGGATCCCAACCACCTAATGTATAGGGTGAACAGATTGATGCAGAGTGGCCAGCGGCATGCTGCTGTTATCCTGGTGGATTCCATCATTGGTAGCGTTCATCTACTCCCACGATTTGGATCGATTATTCCCCCTGATTGGAACAGTTTTTCAGTCATGGATTGTTGCAGTAGCTTCTATGTAAACCTGTTTAGTGACAGGCATAATTATCTCATATTTTTGTAGTAACCTGCCGAGAATTTATAGATAGGCTAAACGCTACTTAAACAGCGTAGCTTATGTCACATCTTATTGGAGAATTATCCAAATTAGCATCAAATTAACCGTCCTAACTGTCTTTGCAACAATTTATACCTGCGCTAACTTTCGCTAAGGGGTGAGGTTTTTCCTGATGTGGGTCACCGCAGCCTTCTTCGACAGGCTGTGTTGTGCCTGGCATGACTCTCCGACATCAATGATGATGCTTGCGCTGTCGGAGAGCTTCTCTATCACAGCACCCCGGGCCTCACTTCCTATTTAATATAGAGCTGTTAGCACCTGTGAAGTATAAAGGGAACACTAGTCGGAAATGTTCGCCTCGTGTGTGGAGTGCTTTAAGGGCTCAGAGGGAGCGACCAGAGAAGTGAAGGGGAAGGCTGGTCACTAACGCACTGCCTGCTTGTAGAGCAGCAAGAGATGATCGACCCCGATGAGACATAGTTGATGCTGTCAGTTGAATAATACCAGTAAAATTTTGACGAAAGAATCCGATCCTGCCTCCGGTGCTCGTGAATAGACTGACTAGTATTCTTTGCGGAAAGAGAAAATACCTGACGGTTTGTTTTTCTGAAGGCAAAATGCTATGCTTTGCTGGTATTTCATGACTTTGTAGTCAAATGTGTGTGGCTGGGAACCGCATCTATCTACAGTACTTGGTGGCCTTGTTGCCGCCCATCGGACCCGAGTCTAAATTGTCTAGCGCTTGCCTTGGTCCTTGGCGCAGACAGATTGACGTCAGTTCTTTTTGCTCTTGCCTTCTTTAGTTGCACGCCTCTTGTTTGAAGTTACAGTATTCCTTTCAACTTTCTCTTGTTGTTTAATTTGCTGTTTCATTTGTACACCTCTCACTTTAAGCTCATGTAGGAGTCCATACCCCTAGTTACTAGTAGTAGTAGTTACTACTATGTAGTCTATGTTGCACGAATCCATACTGTAGTGGTGCCTAGTACTTTACATCTCTTTTTGCTATTACAGACGCATCCATTCTCATCATCTTAGGACAAAGGCGGTACATAGAGAGGTCAGTAGCACATGGTTGTGTCCAATCGTACTGCCCCATGTTAAATCCAGTTTTTTTAATAATAAAAATCAATACTGTAGCTTGCTTTGGACGATAAGGCCATACTATCCTATCCACCCATTTGTGCATGTACTCCCATTTGCACACTTTCAATATATTGTCCCAATCTACCACTTCCTGTTTGTCTTCCCTCTCAAAAAAAAAAACAGTATGTAAAGTAAGTATAGTAGATAAAGGATCGTAAGTAATAAGGGAAATCTACCATAAATTGCAGTGTCCAAAAATCAAACACATTGATAGCCAGTCTAATGTGGCCATTTGCAACCTCCCATTTCTTCCCGATCCTCCCAATCTTGGGGCTTCCACATAGTTTTTATTTTCTGGAGTGATAATGAATATAACAGGCATTTTTTATAGAAAGTTTCAAGTCAGTGATCTGAGGCGATTGAGCTGCAGAAACAAATCTTACCAGAGGTACACCCAATAGTGACAAACACGTGACCAATTTGAAGTGCCTTGCACACTGGCATTACTGGTGCCACCTACACTTGGCCCAATACTATCGTTTACAGGCATTTGAAAGAAAATTATTAAATGACTTCTGCAGCTTCAACAACACCTCGTAGCTACTAAATATTGTACATACTGGTAATATATTGTATTCCTCGTCCTACGAGTATTTTTTCATATGTGTTTCTATTTTATTTGAGGGTGCAGAAGGCATTCAAGTTTGCACACACATTTGAAAGTTTTGGTCATGCATTGTCACACTGCTGGCGCCATTCGGCTAGCAGAGCGTGCAGTCGGCATTCGGCAATTTGCGGCAGCATGCATTCTGCAACTTGAGGTTTTGAACAAAAAAATTTGCATTAATGGAGATCGCAGTACTAGTGGGATATACAATTAAACCATTATTATTGCCTGATGTAGTAGTGGGATCAAGAGTGGGATGGGTGAAGACTAAATGAAGGACCGGGTGCATCTCTAACATTGGCATTGAACATTGGGACTCTTGTTGGGACTCGAAAACTTGCTCAGAAGGGGGAAAGGTGGGGGAAATGATAAGTCCATGAGCTGATGAGGATCCTTATCGTCTTCTGATTTCTTCTTTTGTAGTTTCTTGCTGAACCGTGTTCTGCACGACGTAATGGTAGTGGCAAGGGTAGTGGTCACTGGTCACCAGTGACCTTTACATTACCGACCATCTGGAAGGAGTTTGAATTCTATCATTTCCTTGTCATGCATGGGTGCCCTCAACACGTCTTTCCTCTCCACAAGTCTATCACAGCAGTTTTGTGAGTCCAAAATCGCCATAGAAAGTCCTTTTTATAATCCCTACTATCCCAACTTGACTGATTTCAACATCATGTAGGACATCGCCAGGATCTGTGTGCTCAGAAACCAGTCAAAAACCACCACTCAGTATTTTTTGTTGTGTGGTTGCTGCAGACTCCAACTAATCCTCATTATTTTTATGATCCTGTATCTACATAACCTACTGTACATAGGGTAATTTTTTTGAGTCAAAACAATGGTAGGAAAGTTGTGATCTCCGCAAATCTTTAAAAATTTCACACAAGTTGTGCATTTTCAAATGCCGAAGCACGATAGTACAGGCTGAGCCGGATACTCCCATTTGTGTGACAAAAGTGTGACAAAAGTGCGCAAATGTGGGGTCGATTTAAAAGCTCATTGCTCATTGACCAGCTCAACCAACAAATGAGACAAAAATAGAGATGAATAGACAGCATATTATTCTATGACTATGTGTAATTTGAAGTGTTTACGATGCGTGGTTGAGGATACAGAAAATAATTGACCATTTTTGCGCAAATGGGTGGATAGGATAGTAAAGGGATTATCGTTTTCAGATTGGAGTCAGGGATATTTAGTTATCTTTTTTTCTTCAACCTTTTTTGGAAGGGCGAATGGCGTAATAAGTTACTGAAACGAAAATTTCAAGGAAAATTTGTAACTTATTTGTTACAGTAAGAAAGCATGGTGGCATCATTTACGGGCCATTCACGCATCCACTATGACATAAGAATCACACTTCTTCGCTTCTTCAACTAATAGCAAAAAGAGCTGCCTTGGCCCCCGCTGACGCAATGCTGGCCTTCCGAAAAATTTAAAATGTTTTCCGAGGTGATTCTGCGCTGCTTTCAGAATCTGTTGACCGAATGGATGGGGCCCGATCACAGAGGGTAGGCATCCACGAGACTCGACGACCGTTCTCATGGTCCACGGCTAGCCGGACACAGCCTATAATACGTTACAGTTGGAAGGAGTAAATCCTGTTCACTATCAGTCACTCTGGCCGCCGCGATAATGTTCAAGCTGTCTCTGGTACACATCATCGATGGCGCCGTTCTTCTCTCCTTCTTCATTGCTCTCCGCACTATACGTGGATACCGGAGAAGGAGGGGGTTACCTTACCCTCCTGGGCCACCAGGGTTGCCTCTCATTGGCAACCATTTTGATATCCCATCAAAGTTCCCTTGGCTCGCATTCACCGATCACTCGAAGAAATACGGTATGGTTGCTTTCTCCACTGGTGCATTCTTGTTCTCTGAGGCCAGGTGACAGGGTATATCACATCCTACCGTTTTTTCGGCAAAGATATCGTTATCTTGAGCGACATCAATGCTATCAAAGAACTGTTCGAAAAACGCGGGAGTGTTTACTCCGACCGTTCCGATATGCCATTCCTCAAGATGTGAGTTTCGAACTTCGTACTCTGGTTCATGGTTTACCTGACATACGCAGGATGGAATGGCAATGGCAGATACCAATAGCAAAATACGGCGAAGGCTGGCGACAAGGACGCAAGTTGCTTGACCGCAGCCTCCGACCTGGTGCCGCGGCAATGTATCGCCCCATGCAGCAAGCAAGAGTACGTGTACTCCTGACACGACTCCTGGGAACCCCGGATGAGTGGCGGGATCATATTGAGTTGTGCGTGATCGTTTGTATCTTCAAAAACGATTTATCTATACACATTTCTTTTAAGCTTTCAAGGCGGGCTCATTTTGGACATGACGTATGGGTACGAAGTCAAGGGGCAGCAAGACAGAAAGCTGGTTGTCCCCAAACTGTTGACAGAGTTTTCGAGTAAACGCATCAGTAAGAGAAATTGGATCCTCAACGGATTTCCTTTCCGTATGTAGAATGGTCTCACTTCTCCTGCACAGCATACTAAACTCACCATCGCCACCCCAGTACGCCATATCCCCGCTTGGGTGCCATATATCAGCTTCAAGCCAGTGGCAGAGATTGGTCGTGCGCTAACTCAAGAAATGTTGCATGCACCGATGCAGTTCGTAAAAGAAAGTATCGTAAGTATTGGGCAGCACTCGATCATGGTCCCTAGAGATAACTTGTGACAGATCGGTGGCACAGCACGTCCATCACTCGCCCTCGAATATCTCCAAGAGATTGGGGAACTCAGTGAATCGGATCGCAGCGATGCAGAAAAAACGCTGGCCGGCGCGCTGGGCTCGATATATATAGGTTCGTAGCCTCGTAGGTGCCCCATCACCACTGAGATTGCCCTCAAATAACTTCCTGTAGCCGGTGCTGACACCGTACGTCCGAGAACGCATTTGCAAGCATACGACATGCTGAGACCCTGACCTTTCTGTTCTAGACTGTCACAACCATGTTGACATTGTTGATTGCATGTATGGTCCATCCTGAGGTGCAAAAGAAAGCTCGGGACGAAATCGATTCGGTTGTGGGGCGCGAACGACTTCCGTCATTTGAGGATCGTCCTAGGTTACCGTTTGTTGACGCCATGTGTAAGGAGGTTTTGAGATGGCGGCCTCTTGTACCTCTCGGTGCGTCCCACCAGCGACAGTCGAGAAGAGGGTATTAAACCACTCCCATGATTCATAGCCATTCCTCACATGGCCACAGAAGACGGTTTCTATGACGGTTACTTTATTCCAAAGGGTGCGTTGATTTTACTTGCTGGTGTACAGATAATCGACCCCCTATTATCGCAGGAGCGATGGTATCTGGGAATTCCTGGTCAGTAAAATCGTTCTAACGTGTGGCAGCGTCAAGGACTTACGGTTCTGCAGGGCAATCCTCCGTGATCCTGAAATCTACCCCGAACCTGATATATTCAAACCAGAGCGGTTCCTTAACTCAGATGGTACCGTGCGCGACGATCCCATACTGTCGTCGGCCTTCGGGTACGGAAAGCGAATCTGTCCAGGGAGACATATCGTCGACAATACGTTGTTTATTTTTATGGCATCTTTACTCTCGGTTTTCCGTATAGAGAAGGCGAAAGGCGATCAATCGGAGTACAAATATACAGGCGGAGGCATAAGGTGCACACCATTCTTCATCAGGACCGGGAAACAAAAACTGATCGTTGCTTCTACTAGTCGTCCAGAACCTTTTTCGTGTTCCATCATTCCTAGGGATAAAAGGGCCGAGGAGCTTATCATCGCAGATACCATGGCACGTTGAGTCCTTCGCGTTGGCCTTGATGCGCGTTTCCCTTCTCCCGATTTTCCGTCCAGAGGCGTACTTCTTTTTCGCTTCGAAGAAGAGTGCACTTTGGTTATGTGGCACTGATTCGGCCAGTTTAATATACTCGACATTACCACCTACCTGTGCCATACTGGTGCCACGAAAGAGGTACAGCTATGCAAATACAGAAGTTTTGTATGTATTGTGCTGAACGCCAGTGAGAGAGATAAAGTTGAGGGTATGATCGGTGGTAATAATAGGAAAGTTTAGTTCGGCATGTTCTTTGGGTTTTTTCTAAACCCAAACTCGAAAGCAGAACCAAAGTTTGGGCTCCTTTTGGTCCAGTGCAGTCCGGTTTGGGTCCGAATGTCTAAACTGAATGGAAAAGCTAGAGGGAAGAGAAAATCTGGTGTGTTCAGGTGACGTCCAAGGGCTGGCTAGATCAAGCCATCAGATAACAAGTGTCGAAGACCACCAGTTCGATCAGCGAAGACGATGGTCACAGCTTGGGTTACAGCAAAGACAAGTAAGAGTACTGCAGATAACCAGTAATGGTGAAGGCGCAAGAGCTTGCCCGACCATCTGAAGCTTCAAGCTTGTCTGCGTGCAGTAGCACCCTCTTGATTGTATTTTTCACTGTACACTGTTTCAGTGCGTCCACTATTTCGCCCAAATCGCTTGTTTCACGTCAGACAACGAAACTTGAATAAGCGTAGGTCAGACGTGACATACTTGTGAAAGCATTTCAATATTTTGGGCACACCATCTGGGTCACCGGTCACCGGTCACCGTGGCCTTCTTCGACAGGCCGTGTGCCCGGCACGACTCTCCGACATCGATGATGATGCTTGCGTTATCGGAGAGTTTCTCCATCACAGCATCCCGGACTTGCTCTTCTTTGTACTGCTTTACTTCCTATTTAATATAGTTGTTAGCACCTGTGAAGTATGAAGGGAGCACTAGTCAGAAACGTAAGTCGCGTCTGGAGTGCTTGAAGGATTCAGAGGGTGCCAGCGACCGGAGAAATGAAGGGAAGGTTGGCCACTAACGTACTCCGTGCTTGCAGAGCAGCGAGGGAAGTCTCCATAACACCCATCGCAACAAACACCCTGTTTGCACCCTTTTCCCCACGATCGACCTCGATGAGACGAAATCGATGCCATCAGTAGTTGGCGGTGTGTGGCTGGGAGCCGCGTCTATCCACTTGGGGACTTGTCCTGTTACCGCCCATCGGATCTAAAGCGTGATCTCATCGCCTTCGTCCTTGGCACGGACAGATTTAATCTTTCGTGATCTTTCGCGTCATATGAAAGGCAACTAAACCGGCACTCGAAATCGAGTGCATCTTCGCTAGCACCTTGAAAAATAAAAAGGGTCACTTGCATGCGACCAGGAGACGCACGATTCTTGTTCTTGAAGTTGTCCACCACTTTCAATGTCTCTTTCCTCTCAGGAGATTGTCCAGCTCGACACAACCAACACGGCCATCTATCATTCAAGGGTCAAGCGAGAGACGCGACTCGGACAGTGTCCCACAGGGAGATTACAGTTATACGCAAACCTGATGTCGGAATAGTGGGACTTATGCACATGCCCCTATGAGGTGCGCACGAACACTCACGAAAACCTCACTCCGGAATACCCAAATAGACGGTATGCCCGGGCCCTGCCAGGGAATACATTCCATCCACAAGCTGTTTTTTGGGTGCCTGTGAAACAGCCTTTAGACAGCAACCAAGCCTGAGTGACGCCGTCGTGCAGTGTCGATCGCACCATCAGTAAAGCCCCCTCCGATGCGCGAGTCATCAGGCCTAACTACTGCGGCGTCCGGCGGGGTAACACATTGTAAGACAGGACCACCGGGACAGTGCACGGAGGTGGTGTTTGATGAAGAGTAAACATCCTGGGTAGCTGGGGCAGCTGGGGTGGATGAAGTTGCGGCGGGGCATGAAATCGGCGGGGCCCTGGAAACGCGAAGCGCCCACTGGAAGATGTAACCGTACTGACTCTGACTCGCAGCAGCGCTGCCCTGTTTTCCCTAAGCGTTAGAAGCAAATATACAGTAGAGGGAAAAGGCTTGCCCAAGCGGCCCCAATACTTACGGCACGGATGCGACGGGTCAAAGTCAGGGTTGGCGGGCACCCATCAGTGGCGGGCGGCGCTGGAGACCCATGCCGCTCGAAGTAGACACTGCCCGAGAATGCCGCAGCGGCAAAGCACACCGGGAATGCGGACAAACAGAAGCCATAAGCGGTGGGCGGGCTGGCAGAGAAGTATACCGCGGCTGCTGTGGCGACGCAGCCGTGAGCGGGAAGGCGCCTCGAAATCGGACAACTGGGAGAGTGGGCGTTCAAAGAAAGAGATGGGCGATCCCAGAGGCAGGGAAAACATTTGGCAGCGGCTGCTACACGAACGGGCCCGATGCGCGCTGGAAGGACCCGCCGCGTGGGTCTTGGAACCGTGAATGTCTCGCGGCCCCCGATTTTGGGCGTGAGAGAGTAGGCGGCCCGGTGTGTTGTGCCGGAGGGAATACTATCGTCGGCGTAAAGTCGAGAGGTGAGCCACTAGGCAGTGAATTGGATAGTGGTTGGAGCACTGGGGCCAGGACGCAGAGCAGAGCCAGTGGAGCGCTTTGCTGTTATTGCTGGTGGGTTGGGGATTGTAGTCTAAGGCTGATTAGGAGATCTCTGAATGGGTATCCTTGAATGACTTTAGGGTGTATCCTTGTCATCGGAATAGGCATCTGGCTCTGGAAATTTCGGTTGGGGTAGGGGCGGTGAAGTGCGGGAGAAAGGCAAAGTCGTATAATCGATACAATGACGCGCCCAGGGATTCCCCTGTTGGGTTTGGAATCATTGCGAGAGGACAATCGAGCTTCATTCGATGTGTTGCTCATCCGACTCTTGGATGAACAGGGGAGTGACCTTGGGAGTGACCATTGGCCACGGCGAGCAGGGCCGACTCGGAATGACTCGGACCAGCTTAGCTTACCTGATGGCTGACATCACGGTATCAGGGACTGCTCGATCTCTGTGTTTTTTTAGCTCAGACTGCTCGGTCACCGCTCCGGATGGGTCAGGAAAGGATGCACTTTCCAGTCGCGCAATTTCGTCTACTATGTCACTCCGTGGGCTTCAAAGAGCCTGAGCAATCGTCTACATGTGCATTTCCACATCTCCCAGGCTATCCCTTCTCATCTGGCCTTTCTTATTATCCCAAGCGTGAATGGGCTTAGCAGTTCGACATGAAAATGGGCAAAACTCAAGGCAAAACTTCACTGGAAACTACGGACTTTCGCGCGAGGTAAGCTACTAAGCAGAGTGTTCCAAAGAATCAGAGCCTTTCTTTCTTACCCGCCCAGGCTCCGCACCCCGGGCCAGACAATCGCCAAAAAATCAATGGGGTCCACAGTTCCGACTCATCAGAGTCTCATCAGCTAACTCCAGGAGGACCCGCCGACGGGCCGCTCATCCTCAATTGAGCGGCTCCGTGACTCCGTGCTTCATTGCGATGGCCCCTTTTGTCTCCCTGCGCTGCTCAAAACTTAGCACTGACCTGCCATTAAGTAAGTAATACATTGACTTGAAAGAGGGGTAAAATCTGGAGATGAGACACGAGAGGACTTTCGCGACACGATTTTTGGCTACTTAGTCCGTGTGGTGCACGGATACCTAGTCATCCCGACTTCAAGTTGCCGCGGGTCGCAGAACGGCAGCAATCTGTGGCACAGGTTAGGTACCTCCCTTATACCTCCCGGGCCACTAGCAAAGGTTTGTTCCGACTTTCGGTACACAAACACACAGCGCGCGTACGCTCATGCGCTCTCACAGCTCTCACATGAGGTACGACCGAATTCCGAGTTTCAAGATGCTATGCGTATGAGAGTACATCTCAACTTAACACTTATAATAAATGCAGCGGACTCTTGTTGGAGTAAATACCCCAGAGTTCACCACGATCCAACTTCTGAGATTCCACTTTTCCTCTAGCTGTCACAATGCTTTCCCTAATACATATAATCGATGGGGCTGCCCTTCTCTCTTTCCTCATTGCTTTCCGCCCCATTCATAGATACCAGCGAAGGAAGAGGTTTCCTTACCCTCCTGGGCCACCAGGTTGGCCTCTCATTGGAAATCTTCTTGATATTCCACCCTCTTTCCCTTGGCTTGTATTCACTGAGTACTCGAAGAAATATGGTATAGCTACCCTTTCCACCCGTTTTTTTTTCTGAGGCCACCTGTAGGGCACATTGTGTCATACAGTTTTCTCGGAGAAAAGGTCGTCGTCTTGAACAGCATCAAAGCTATCAAAGATCTACTCGAGAGGCGTGGGGATGTCTACTCCGACCGTTCCGGTATGCAATTTATCGACATGTGTGGGTTTTCGAACGTTGCACTCTGGTCATCTGCCTGACATTTGCAGGATGGAATGGCACTGGCAAATACCAATAGCAAGATACGGCGAGGCTTGGCACCGATGACGCAAGCTGCTGGACCGTGGCCTTAGACCTGGGACCGCAGCAACATATCGTCCCATGCAGCAAGCAAGAGTACGCGACTCCTGGCGACCCTGGATGAGTGGCGGTCATATTGAGTTGTGCGAGATTGTTTCTGTTTTCACGATGATATATGTATCCATCATTTTTCTTCTCAGGTTCAAAGGCGAGCTTAGCTTAGACATGATATATGGGTATGGAGTCAAGGGGCAGCAAGACAGAAAGCTGGTTGTTTCCAAACAGTTGAACGAGTTTCAAACTTGCGACTGTGAAGGTCCCTGCGAGCGCTTGGATCATCAGCATATTTCCGTTCCGTACGCAGCCTCACTTCTTCTGCCCAGCCTAACTAACTTCGTCACTATTTCAGTACGCCATGTCCCTGCTTGGGTACCATATATTAGCTTCAACCCTCTAGAGCAGATTGGCCGTACCCTATGTCAAGAAGTTTTGCATGAGCCAATGCGGTTCGTGAAAGAGAGCATCGTATGTAACGGTCTGGGTACGGTGATCATCTCACAGAGCTAACCTGAGGGATGATCTGTGACAGATCAATGGCACAGCGCGTCCTTCGCTTGCACTCGAATATCTCCAGGAGACTGAGAAACTCAATGAACCAGATCGCAGTGATGCAGAGAAAGCGTTAGCTGGCGCTTTAGGCTCTCTATATAAGTTCGTAGACGCCTTATTTCTGAGATCGTACTCAAACCATTTCCAATAGCTGGTGCCGACACGGTATTTCAGAGACCAATTCCGACGGGTTGAAACCCTGACTTCATTGTTCCAGACTGTCTCATCCATGATGACATTCTTGATTGCATGAGTGGCTTATGCCGAGTTACAGAAGATTGCTCGCGATGAAATTGATGCCGTTGTGGGGCGGGAACGACTTCCCACTTTTGAGGATCGTCCGAGGTTGCCGTTTATTGACGCCATGTGTAAGGAGGTTCTCAGATGGCGGCCTGTCTTGCCAATCGGTGGGTCCTACTAGTGATGTCTTAATCAGAGTATTAAAGCACTCCCACGTACCATAGCCGCTCCTCACGCGACAGTAAAAGACGGTTTCTATGACGGTTTCTTTATTCCCAAGGGTGAGTTATTTATATTTGCCGACGTGCTGCCAACTCATCATTTCAACGGCAGGAGCGCTAGTGATTGGAAATACCTGGTCAGTAAATCGTTCTAAACTCTGACTCCGACTTTATCTATGCCGCATCTTTGCTCTCTATTTTCTTGATTAAGAAGGCGCATGGTGACCAGGAAGGGCAGTCGGAATATAAATACACAGGTTCGATGCTAAGGAGAGTACCATTCCTCTTCAGGAAACTCCACAGGGAAAAAAAGACTGATTCCTCGATTGCTTCTAGCCACCCTGAATCGTTCTCATGTTCCATTACTCCCAAGGATAAGAGGGCCGAGGAGCTAATTATTGCAGATGCAATGGCACGTTGAGCTTTTCGGCAAGGTTCCTTCTCCCAATATTCCGCCTTTGTGCATTATTCTAGAAAGCTCGTGGTGAAATGTACACCCCATTTCCGGCCGCGTGAAATTTTTCAGACTGCCAGTGCTTCATTCACGTAAACGGTCATACTACATTAGCTACGCTCTGGGATCATTATCAGACGAAGGGTACGAACAACTGGTCCATCCAACGGGGATGAAGGACACAGAAACTCACGAGGGCGTAATTGCATTGACCTATGTAGCTCTACTCAAGTTCAAGTTCACAAATCCGGATGACCAAGCGGATGACACAACTTACAGACAACCACGTTCATTGGCACTGCTAATCGTTGCTGCCGGGGCGTGAGGTGAGAAGATGCCCTCCATCGTGCGTGCCCTAAGCCGCGGTATTAATGTCTCGAGTGTAGCGCCACGCCTTATGTGTTAGTGTAGTCAACACTGTCGGCTCTACCATCATATCTCGTGCGAGCGCACTGAGGTATTCACACTGACGCCGGTCCAGAGGTCGTGGCATTTAGGATGACTTAAACCTTGAAATGCCGCATTGCTCATCTCGGCCTTTTACTACAGTCCATCGGTGATGAGAATGCAGCCCTCCGGGTATGTGTTATATGCCAGCTGTAGCCACAAAGGACTTAACGATATGCCGACGTCCGCAGGTTCGATGACGTACTCTGACAGAGTTGGGTGAACGATAGCCCGGCTCGGAAGATCGCGTCGCGTCATGCACGTCATGTTTACCAAGCGCCACTATCAAACCATTACTAGATTACTGCTTCACTCGTTCGTCCTTGCGTTCGTCTTCCGGCCATGCAGACCAACGTGCGACTATCACACGTGGCCGTCTTATGTGGACCCCTCGACTACCCCTCTGCCGCCGCCCCTGCCAAGGGAGCAATTGGAGCCCTGCATACCCACGACCACAATGAAGACGCGGCCGCGGGTGAAGCCACAGTGACGGGACGAAGACAGTGACGTGTCAACGGCGACTCTGAGTCGGACAACGACGAACCGTCAGCCTGGCATTCGGCAACGCGAAGTCTCACGACCACGCAGTGGTTGTGCCAGCCACTGGCACACGACAGTGGCTACTATAACGGCAATAGCCGCGCGACAAGCGGCGGCAGCGCAAAGATGTGGTCTGACCGGTCTGGACTCTCGGTGCATACCGACATGCATGCGTACAGTACGCGTCTATTTTTACATGAGGTGTGACCGAATCCCGAGTGTCGACACACGGTGCGGGTGAGGGTACATCTCAACTTATACAATTTTAATAAATGAAAAGGACTTGGACTCTAGGAACAAATACTAGTCCCAGTTCACGGTGAACTAGGTTTCACGATTTCATATTTTTCTCTGGCCACGATAATGTTTTCTCTGATACATATCATCGGCGGGGCTGCCCTTCTCTCTTTCCTCATTGCTTTCCGACGCGCTATTTCTAGAACATGGAGAAGGAATGGGTTTCCTTATCCTCCTGGGCCGCCAGGTTGGCCTCTCATTGGAAACCTTCTTGATATCCCACCAACGTCCCCTTGGCTCGCTTTCACTGAGTACTCGAAGAAATACGGTATGGCTGCCTTCTCAGCTCCACCAGTGTTTTCTCTGAGGCCAGGTGGCAGGACACGTTACGTCCTACCGTTTTCTCGGCAAAGACATCATCGTCTTGAGTAGCATCAAAGTTATCAAGGACCTGTTCGAAAAACATGGGAGTGTCTACTCTGACCGTCCCGTTATGCCATTCCTCGACGCGTGAGTTCCGAATTTTCACTTTGGTCATGTTCTAGCTAACATGCGTAGGATGGAATGGCACTGGCAAATACCAATAGCAAGATACGGCGAGGCTTGGCGCCAAGGACGCAGGTTGCTTGACCGTAGTCTTCGACCTGGTGCCGCGGCAACGTATCGTCCCATGCAGCAAGCAAGAGTACGCGTACTCCTGACTCGACTCCTGGCGACCCCGGATGAGTGGCAAGCTCATATTGAGCTGTGCGAGATTGTTTCTGTCTTCACGATGATATGTCTATTCATCATTTTTTCAGATTCCAAGGAGAGCTCATTCTGGACATGACGCATGGGTATGAAGTCAAGGGGAATCACGACAGGAAGCTGGCTGCTTTTAAACAGTTAAGCGATTTCGCAAAAGTAAAAGTCTCTGCGAGCGCTTGGATCATCAACGTATTTCCATTCCGTAGGTAGTCTCACTTCTGCGCTGCAAAATAAACTTATCGTCACCATTTCAGTACGCCATATTCCTGCTTGGGTACCATATATTAGCTTCAAGCCACTGGCACAGATTGGCCGTACCCTATGTCAAGAAGCTTTGTATGAGCCGATGCGATTCGTGAAAGAGAGCATTGTGAGTAATAGTCCCGGGCCGGGAACGATAGTAGCAATCCACACAGGTCTAAGGATAGTCTGTGACAGATCTGCGGAACAGCGCGTCCTTCGCTCGCCCTCAAGTATCTTCAGGAGATTGAGAAACTCTGTGAATCAGATCGCGGCGATGCCGAAAAAATGCTAGTTGGCGCTTTAGGCTCTCTATATGTGGGTTAGTAGATGCGTCATCGCGTCATCTCTGAGATCGTACTCATATCAATTTCTATAGCCGGTGCTGACACGGTATGTCAGATAACACTTCTGCGGGCATACGAGTCGATACACTAACTTCATTGTCTTAGACTGTCACATCCATGACGGTATTTTTGATTGCGTGTATGCTCCATCCCGAGGCACAGGAAAAGGCTCGGAGTGAAATAGATGCCGTTGTAGGGCAGGATCGACTTCCGACTTTTGAGGATCGTCGGAGGTTGCCGTTTATTGACGCCATGTGTAAGGAGGCTCTCAGATGGCGGCCTGTCTTGCCAATCGGTAGGTCCTACTAGTGACGTCTTAATCAGGGCATTAAAGCGTGGTTCGTAGCCGGTCCTCACGCAGCTTCAGAAGATGGTTTCTATGAAGGTTTCTTTATTCCCAAAGGTACGTTATTTTCATGTGCCAGAGTGCCGCCAACTGATCTCTTACTAATGGTAGGGGCGCTGGTGATCGGAAATACCTGGTCAGTGAATCATTCTGAACTCAAGTGGTGGCTCTGACTTAAACTTCTGTAGGTCCATCTTTCGTGATCCTTCCATCTATCCAGATCCCGATGCCTTCAAACCAGAACGGTTCCTGAACCCAGATGATAGCTTGCGTGACGATCCCTTGCTATCGTCGGCCTTCGGGTACGGAAAGCGTAAATGCCCGGGAAGGCACTTCGTCGATGCGACGCTGTTTCTTTATGCTGCTTCATTGCTCTCTGTTTTCTGCGTTGAGTCGGTGCAAGGTGGCCAGGAAAGGGATTCAAGTTCGGAGTACAAATTTATAGGCTCATTATTAAGGTACACTGCACTCTTTGTCGGGTAACAGGGAAAGAAAACTAATCGATTTCAGCTATCCGGAATCGACCTTATGCTCCATCACTCCCCGGGGTAAATGGGCCGAGAAGCTTATTATCGCAGATACCATGGTGCATTGAGTCTGTGATGTCGTCCATCTTCAAGTTTTCTGTGATGGTGTTACTCCTGAGGGACTTAGAGAAAAAAAGTAAAGCAAAGGGACAGGCGGAAATGTAAACAAGAGAATATCCCTTTGAATATACTGCTGTAGATGATTGCGAGTATTAATGATGGTGTCATCCTGAGGGGAATGATAGACGAGAGGGGATATAGAAGTAGAATGGGAAACACTAAAACAAGACGGAGACAGAGACGGACGGACGTAGATGGTTTAACGCAAAAGTGACATGTTCGTTTTCGTACGCGAGCGGCGAGCCTAGGACTATGTTACACAGAAGCAATCAAGATTTTAGGTAAAAGTCAAGTACGTAGTTAGTACGAGCCTAGCAAGGACCTGGTCCTTACACTGCCAATTAATTAGTAGCATTCGCAACTGAAGTTTCGTAGCCTACTAATAGACCCTCTCAAAATCATTTGGAACTCAGCTGCTGATATGGTGTAGCACCATGCCATATCTCGAATATATCAGTGGTACATTTCCTTTGGCCGACTCGTGAACATGTGAACAGTGAACCTTCATAAGAACCTTCGAGTCCATGACAGCTTGAAATGCTAGTCACAAAAGTAGTAGGTTCCCGGTACGTTACTCTCCAGGAAGCTAGCGGCTAACATGTGCATCTAATTTCGCCTACATGAGGATTTTCGAACGTGTCATAGTTCCATGCGTGAAATGGCAAAACGGATACCGGTGCGACGATTCAAACTTATTCAAGCCATGTGTTGTTGAACTCGGAGTGTAAATAATTTCGAGGTGGATATCGCTGTTAGACAGGACTCTCAGTAAAAATGAAAAAGTCGGCCCGAGTCAGTGCGAGTCCGCTTTTGGTCATTGGTTGTCGGCTGAGGTCGAATTCGGTCGAGCCGAGTCAAAAATTTTGCATCAGTTAATAGACAGTCGACGAGAGTCATCGGTAGTCGAATCTGGTCAATTTTTCAAAACTCTATTTCTGTTCCCAAGATAAAGACAAATAGGTCGGCTACAACTGGAAAAATCTCGTTAGAATAGATAATCGATCGATAATCGACATACTATGGGAGCGTCGCAATCTCGAATCTCACCGACTTGCCCACACCAACCCATCTACCAGCCTCTCCCCCATCCGCCTTCCTTTCATTATCATCAGGTGGTCTGTTGTATTTTCGACACTCTCGACCCGGCCGACTCGAGCGCTGCCGTGCGCATCATCCCCGCCGCGCACGATCGCGGCGGTCCATCAAATTCCTTTCACTTCGGCCACATCGCTCTGGGACTTCCGATCCCTTTCCATTCCATTCCCGGCTCTCAGGCCTCAGGCTTTGCTCAAGTTCATTTCTATTCGCCTCAAATTCCACCTGTCTCGTGTGCTCATCTTTGACTGTCTTCATTTCTGTTTTAACATAAAATGTATAACTCATGTATAAAAAAACGCCTGTAGCTCGAATTGATTATCCCGTTTTCTTTCCTCCATCTGTCTGTGTGCTCTCGTCTCGATTCGCTCATCTCTCGCCCCTCATTCGACTTCAACTCTTCTCGCGCCCTTCTCGACACATTGCTCGCTGTCCCCTTTGACGACGCCGACAGAACTGGCCTCGCACTTAGACTCGACCTCTATTGGCTCGACTTAGCCGCTACCTCACCCTCGCTCACCTGGAAGTTTAGCACGGTCGATGTAGCTTGCTTGCGAGCTGCACAGATAGCATTGGCACCAAGCGATCAATGTGAGGATCCACAATGCTGTTGATATCTCACCGTGCCAGTGGAAGCTGGAAGGACTGAACAAGCCTTTTAGAAGGCATCGGTTTGGTAGCTACGTTTGAGAACGGTCAGCTTGTGCAAGGCGCGGAGCTGCTTGCTTCGTCGACGGCTTCTTCTCGACGACTACTCCTGGGCTAGTTTGACGTCGCCCTCGCTGCTGCTGGCTGTGTTCTGAGGGGAGATTCGAGACGGCTGAGATGCTCTACAGCCCAGTGCGTGCGTCTTGCTTTCCCATCCTAAGGCTTGCTCTGATTCATGTCCTCGCACATCCCTGGTGCTCACAGACTGCAATGGAAACAAGGAAAATATATCCCCACTGACTCTTGTTGAGTTCATTCGTGGTCTCAGACAATCGATGTTCCCTTCGTGCGACTTGTAAAGCTGCTGCAGAGTTTTTTGGAGATCTTCCCAAGCAACAACTTGAGAGTTTCCACTTCATCACGACTGCTGAGGTACTCACACTTCTTTCCAGAAAATTCACTGCACAAACTGGTGATGTTTGCTTCCTATTCGAGGCTCTCTGCAGTGCAATCGATCTTGCTGTAATGCAGCCACCAGCCAATTTTTATTCTATCCAGCATGTTGACTGGAGGATGGCAGAACCTTTTCTGACTGTGAGTACCCTCTCTCCACTGCACACACTCAGAATCTGCTCATTTTTTATTCTATCCAGCATGTTGGCTGGAGGATGGCAGAACCTTTTCTGACTGTGAGTCCCTCTCTCACACACTCAGAATCTGCTCATTTTTTATTCTATCCAGCATGTTGGCTGGAGGATGGCAGAACCTTTTCTGACTGTGAGTACCTCTCTCCACTGCACACACTCAGAATCTGCTCATTTTTTATTCTATCCAGCATGTTGGCTGGAGGATGGCAGAACCTTTTCTGACTGTGAGTACTCTCTCTCCACTGCACACACTCAGAATCTGCTCATTTTTTATTCTATCCAGCATGTTGGCTGGAGGATGGCAGAAACTTTTCTGACTGTGAGTCCCTCTCTCCACTGCACACACTCAGAATCTGCTCATTTTTTATTCTATCCAGCATGTTGGCTGGAGGATGGCAGAACCTTTTCTGACTGTGAGTACCTCTCTCCACTGCACACACTCAGAATCTGCTCATTTTTTATTCTATCCAGCATGTTGGCTGGAGGATGGCAGAACCTTTTCTGACTGTGAGTACTCTCTCTCCACTGCACACACTCAGAATCTGCTCATTTTTTATTCTATCCAGCATGTTGGCTGGAGGATGGCAGAACCTTTTCTGACTGTGAGTCCCTCTCTCACACACTCAGAATCTGCTCATTTTTTATTCTATCCAGCATGTTGGCTGGAGGATGGCAGAAACTTTTCTGACTGTGAGTACCTCTCTCCACTGCACACACTCAGAATCTGCTCATTTTTTATTCTATCCAGCATGTTGGCTGGAGGATGGCAGAACCTTTTCTGACTGTGAGTACCCTCTCTCCACTGCACACACTCAGAATCTGCTCATTTTTTATTCTATCCATGATGTTATGGAAAGCAGCTAGAGGATAGCTGAACTTCCTAGAAATCAACTCTTCATCTTATCCTGTGCCATGTGGAGGAATGCAAATCTTTGTGAGTACCATTCACTAAGAATTTAGTCATGCTGAAGGTGTTCTCCTAGACCAGGTATGTTTTTCCTTACAAAATTCACACCAGACACACATAATCACAGTCAACAATATTTATTTATAGTACATAGGATCAAGACTAAGACACTAGTTCTTGTATATATAGGTAAACCTACTCTACAGGATCCTCACCAACAATACCACATTCATCCAGTGTTAATAGGGCAAGTCCTGGATGTTTACGCAAGATGTGAACATGATCATTGTAAGCCCAAATTCCAATGAGGCTAACTATGGCTGATGTTTCTAGCACATATACTGATGATGACCACTTCCCATACCACCTTCCAAATTTTTTATGATGTTCTATCAAGGGATGATAGACAACAAGGGAGAGGTCAGTCCCAACAACAGTATAGAAAGCTAGGGCCTCTCCAAATATGGGTTTAGTCTTCTCTACCTCCAGTTCTGTGACATCTGTGGGCTGATATGTTGGCTGTAGCTCTGTTTTTACCTGAGCCTCAAAGTACCTGGAGGAACGAGATAGGGTCTTTTTTGAGAGCTCAAAAAGCTGACTTGTAAGAGTAACATTGTTTGAAAGAGGGCATTTCCCCCATCTCATAATTTCAGATAATAGATCTGTTCCATCTCCAAGATAAGATTTAATTGCCTCCAATTGAGCTTTTACTTCATCATCTTCTCTCTGCTTCTTTGTGATGGCAATTGGTTTAAATAGAGAAGTCTTTGAGACTTTTGCCTCAGGTGCTGGGGAGAGCATTGGATAGATATGATGTAAGAGTCTGACAGATTGCTTGTCTGTCTTATATGAGACAATGTTTTTGAATGGTGATTTTCTTGACTTGATACCATGTCCAATGTCTCCTATGGCCCGCTCACAGGTAGCTTGAGAGCCAAATCTGATTGAGCCATTATAAGAAATATGATAGGGAACATGGATGAGTTGGAAGATGCAAAGTCTGCAGCGGGTAATTTTGCTTATATCATTTCCAACATAGAGCCTTTCAAAGTCTTTCAGAAAAAGGATAATTTTGTCAAGAAGCTTGGACAAATCCTCTTGTGATCTAGGGATAGCTGTCATAGCAAACTCCACCACATTAGAGAAAATAGCAAAGTTTTTGACCACATCTTCATTAAACCCAAGCTCCCATGCAATGGGAACAATATACCAGTGAAGGAGAGCCATCCACTCATATATTTTGTATTGACTTTGGCGCTTTTTATATGGGTCTCGAATACCTCCAGAGAAGGATGGGGGTAGTGTTGCTATAGCACTTTCAGCCAATGCACCAAGCATTGAAGCAATATCTGCACTCATATTGATAATTTCTGATGGATCACTAAATGTGATCCAAGTGTCCCAGAAATGTGGCATGCAGTTTTCATAGAAGAGGTGAAAGGGATCAAGTGGAAAAAAGAATGGATGTGAAAAGGCAGGGCTAGCTGCACAAATAGGAAGAGCAGAGACACCAGTTTCCTTCACAATGTCAGCTTGCTGTCTCTTTTTGCCTTTTACAACTTCAAGCCTCTGGATGGTTTCCCAGTAGCTTTCTAAAGTCCGAATTGGCAAATTATGAGGGTCAAAATCAGGGCGATTCTCATTAATATCATCCTCCTTTCTAGGTGGGCGTGGTGGGGAGAGGGGGTAGTACTGGGCTTTAGCACCTAAAGGCAAAGGCATAAGATAAAATAATAATATAATAATATAACATCATGTCATACCTCTCTTTTCACTAGGGCGCGCACCCCGCACTGTACAAAATCGGCATCCATGTAAAGCCATATGGCCAGCCATTTTGCTGAGCTTTGCAGAACCAAGCATATCTCCAAGAACACCACAAAGATAGACCTTCAAAAGGAAATAATTCCCTGAGAGTTCATCCTTAGTCCATACACCAACACTAAGCTTTGCAAGTTCTTCATAAAGAACATAGATGAATGATTCAACATTCCCAGGTGAACAGGGCCCAGGGATAACAAGAGGAATGATGATATTAGCAGCTCTAGATCGCATGTTGGGGGGAAGGTTCAATATTGTGACAACAAGAACCCATACATCAGACTGCTTCTTCATAGTAAGCTGAGCACCATCCCCTGAGATGGTTATTGCAGTATCTGTTTCATCTTGAAACAATTCCAAGTGCCGAACATGGTTAATATGATTAATGGAATCTGAGAAGTCGGTGTATTCAGCAGGAGATGAATCTGGTTCCAGATTTTGTAAAGCCTCTTGTAGGTGCACATGTCGATATCGCATGGCTTCTGCCATTTCCCTATTCCTATATAATGCCTGAAGAACAGGTACAATGGGAGTGTAGCTCATCTGAGCCCTTGGTTGGTTATTTTTATCATAACGTGGTTCTCCACAAGGTTCTGTGCGTCCACCACGGATATACACACAGGTAAGGTGGTTTTTGAACTCTCCTGTAAAAGCCATGCAGCTTTTGGGACACATGTCAACCAGCTGAGACTTTAATCCTGTAAGCTCCATGGCAAGCTTTCGCACCATATATAAGCTAAGGATCTCAATGTTTGTAGCCTCTTGCAGAACCTGTGCATGAAGGCTGTATGCCTTAACTGTGCCACGGGAGTCAACCCATGCCATAAAGTGCTTCAGAGATAGCTCCTCAGTTGAGGTAAGCAAACGACCTCTAGGGTCATTAATTGGTGGATGATTTGGGGGTCTATAGCCAGATAAAAGCTGCTTCTGAAGTTTCTGAACAACTTCAGGCAGGTCAGCAGGACAAGCAGCAGTGGTGTCAGCCTCATCAAGATTGGCACCATCTGTCTCCTGCTCAGGGAAGAGGTTATCACAACCATCAGCACTGGAGGTAGGTTCCAGAGCTGGATGACAGTCAGGGTTATCATCATCCTCATCCTCATCATCATCATCATCATCATCATCAGGATCTTGATCCAAGATTGGATCCAAAGAGTTAGAACCAGCCTCAGACACAGCCAGATCCAGCTCAAAGTCAGACTCAGAGATGTCTTCTCCAAGGTCCATCCCTAGATCAGCACCACTAGGACTGAAAGCAGTATCTAGTATCATGCAGCAGTGAGCACAAATAAACCACTTTACATTCACACTTACCATCTTGATGGTGTTCAAGCTGCTCAAAAAACTCGGAGCCAGCATGCTGGATTGGGTGATCTACATAATTAGGTACCGCTTTAGGGTTAAATAATAGTATATAATAATAATAATGTAAGCAAAGATCAATCAAGACGTCAATGACTTGAGTTGCGCACCTGTGAAGTCCTCTGCATGAGATCCTTGAGCATCTGATGCTGTATCAGTTGGCATTTGACCCCTATAGATGCAAGAAAGGAGTTGTATGTTCTGATCGATGCACGATCTCACAAAGGAAGTGAGTTGTGTGTCAGAAGGTGGAACTGATTGAAGCAAGTTTCGATCTCGTCGCAGATGGCTCTCGATCGTGCGCTTAGTGTAACTTTTTCGTAAACTTTTGCATACAGTACATTGACAGGGATACACTGGAGCTGCTGTGGGCATCATCATGTAGGAGGTTTGCAAAATCGACGAGAATCTTGCGGACTGATGGTGAGCGAGTCGGTGCAAGGAACGTGTGAACGGCACGTGTTTCCACCCTCAAAACTTCGTTGATGCGTTTTGTCGTGCGTGTTTCTTTTTTTTTTGGACCTCCTTTGTATACGCATACACTACACATACCCCCTTCTACCGTGCCCATGCAATTCGATGACTTTGACGACTATGTTGACTCGGGTCAATGCATCGATAGATCTCTGTCCCCAAACATCCCCCCCTTCGACTTTGACACCAACGAAAACAACTTTGGCGGTTTTGGAGTGGATACTCTGCGCGCGCCGAAACCTTTGTTGAGGTCAAGGCCCGCAATCGACTTTTCTGGACGACATTCAACTATTTATCCAAGCCAACCGCCCTCCCTTACATCGGGTTCAACGCACTCCTCTTCCAACCACTCAATATATCCGCGCAAGGCCGATTTTATTCCACAGTTCTCCCCGGAGGCCATCGCAAGTCTCACTATCTCTGAGCTCTATCATAACCCCCACTTCCGGAAGCTCCGCCAACAATTCGACTACGTGTCTGGAGCCCTTGCAATGTACAGGGACAGGGAGCGTGCAGTGTCTCAGGCTGCGAAGTCCAACATTCTTGTTCCGGACATACACCAAGGTTCGTCACCTTTTCTCATCCCTAGGCATCTTCTAAGTGAATATCACAGCACAACTCTCCCGTGGGGATGATTCCTGCGCTTTGTCTTTGGGGCCAAGCGACTCTGCTTCCCAACACACACGATTCGAGTCTGCTTCCCAACAAGCACGATTCGATACCACATTTGCCAACGCCGTCAAAGAACTTCTCGAGAGCATTGAGGCACCGTCCGTGCGGCCAGGGTTTCTGAAACCCAGCGTTCTCTGGTACTACGAAGACTGCCAGACTGACAAGACGGAGGGCGACATTGTCACGAAAGCTAACCCACACCGACCCAAGATGCACCTCGCCGTCCGCCGTGCAGATGGCTCAAAACTCGCAAGACCAAAGTTCAATGTCATACGAGTCTCTGCGGAGACGATCGTTCGCCAGCTCATGGAATGTGTTGGCTCCGACCCCCGTCTTGCCATGCACGCTGATGACCCCAAGTTGCCAACCAAGACCCTTATCAAATCCTTATTCCCTGCCGAGTTCAATCAGGCCATGCTCCGGCTCGAAGCGCAGTGGACGATTCTCCGCCTATGTTCAGCTCACTGGAAAGCTGAAACCATGATCGGCCAGGTGTTCTTGCGGCGAAGCGAAGAGGCCAACGGGAAAACAGTCGACCCGTGTTCAGCTTCAAATCTCGGCCCTTCGGAGCCCGAGCCCACTGTTTCTGCTCCCCCAGTCCCGCAAGTTTCGAATGTTGCACCCGTGAACGCGTCGAAGCGTGCCCTGGAGTTGAGCCCTGGTCCCAAGTCCCCCTCAGCATCGCAAGCTCAAAAACGCAGCAAGGACAACGCCATGATTTTCGGACAGAAGACGACGGGCTTTCCAGTGCCCTCAAATCATCGTATGTGCTCCATTCAATAAAATCCGGCCGCTAACTCACACATGCACACAGAAACTCAACGCACTGCAGCACGCAAGCTCACTCCAACATTCCTCAACCGCACTGCGACAATTGAAAAGGAACCTACACCAATGAATCCCCCCCACGCCTCTGTTGATCCCTTTGGTGCGTTCACAGTGCGCCCTCAGCTTTACACCATTCTGATTTAGGGTTGAACATACAGTTGAAAGCCTCGTCGGTGAGCAAAACGATTTCTGTGCTCACGCCTTTACTGACTGTGCCTTGGCAGCTGTCCTCACTTCCGAATTTCCATCCCTAACCAATGCTCCCCGCCTCCTCCGGTCCATGAATGCACAGCCTCTGTTCAAACAAGGCGAAACCTCGGCAAATGTTTTGGCTCTTCTTGAGCGTATCCAACTTGCAGACCCGTCCTCCCCTGACATCGATGAGGACAATCTGGGTCTAAGCTGGGGACATTATCAGTTCACGGCAGGTAATCTAAGCCCGTCGTCCACGCTTACCTCTTGGCAGGAAATAGGCAGTGTTACCATAGCCTTCAAATTTGTGGCCGCTGCCCTCAAGACGTGTCGGGACGCGAGGACAATGTGTACAAAGGCCAGCTTGCCGACGACCGGTGGTTTCATCAGCGACAACTTTTTGGAAGTAGTTCTCGAATGTCTTGAGAAATGCTGGGTGGGCGCTGGTGGGGTACGTGTTTACATTCCCCCCCAATCTGTCGTCATTAACACATTTCTTTCTAGACAATTCCTCCTCGTAATCCGATCATCCCTTCCACCCCTCCTTCCTATTGTGAGGTTGCAAAGTCACCTCCACGTCCAACTCGTACCTCGCTCAAAGTCAAGCCGCCATCGTTCGTCCCAGAGAATGTCAGCGCAACCTGTACCCCAGATGCTCCTACCGGCCAGCAGCCTGCCATTGACACGGAACCCCCGCAGGAGCCCTCAGCGGCATTACATGAGGTGCATCGTCCTTCACTGTGGCATCCCAGATCACTCACAGCGTCTCTAGGGTGCTCGCGCCGATATCAATATGCTCAAACTCCTTCAAGTCCCAGAACTCCACACCTTTGTCAGCGACAACCAGTTTATCATCCCAAAGCTGAAGTGCAAGGATGGTGCGTGTCTCTGGCACTGGGCTTGCGGAATGACTTAATGACTTTGACCATCCTGCAGATATCATTGCTGCTATCATCAAGTTGCCGGAGTTTTCGACGGTGCTAAAGTCGACCATCGATGAAATCATTGAGAAGGTAGGCTTTAAGCCCATTTCATTCAAAATCTGACCACTTTCTTTTGCCAGCACAAGTCGAAGAAAGCGGCAGCAAGGCAACCCACTGCACAACCCTAGGGTATGCGCGCGACGGCACGCGCTGCACATTCGGCGCGCTGATGGCTTGTCGTGCGCACTGGCTCGGTGCTGGCATGTTTGGGAAGATCGGAGGCCTTTTTCAATACCATTTATTTACACGACCACTGCATGACTTCCTCTGACTTGTGTTTGACCGCAAGTGAATATATTTGACTTCAATTGACACGCAATGACTGGAATCTGGGACCTGAAAATGACTTGAAATGACTAGATTGGACTTCGTAAATGACATATATTGACTAAATCAGACACGATTGGACTCAGTAAACCGGAAAAGAAGTCAATAGAATCGTCCCAAAATGACTTAGGTCGACTCGGATCGCCTTTACGCTGACTTGTTTTGACTTCGGCTGACTCCACCATTTGGACTCTGTAGTCCTCTGTAGTCGGATATCGTGCAAATATTCATTTGAATGTCATTTGACAACCAATGACCAAAAGCAGACTCGCACTGACTCGGGCCGACTTTTTCATTTTTACTGAGCAGGACTGGTCAAGGACATACGCGTTGGTATGAAATTCCCCTAATTCATCGTTCTAGGCGGCGGATTTCTTTAATATCGGGTTTTAAGTCAGTTTTAGGTAGTTATAAGGCCACACAAGCCAGTTCATTAATTAACCACTCACAGAATTTTACATTATGGGCCACAATGCAGAGCAGAACGAGTGTACTATAGTCAAGTCCATCTAGCAGGGGCCGATTATTAAAAAAGGAAGGAAAGGTTGGGCAACGATACATGGGTGGGTGGATACAGAGTCCGATATAGAGCCACGACACGGATATATACTACAGTAAGACAAGGCATGGTGATGGTAACACATACCAAAAACCCAAAACCCAATAAAAGGAAATACAAAAGGGAAGAAGTAAGAGGGGTATTTCGTATATTGCAGCCCTCCACTGCTCCATCTAGCACGCCCCGCCGGTGGGCTACTGCATGAACGACAGCCACGTCTCGCTCATGCGCGACCCACTCGCCGCGAATCCGAGTTGCGCCAGCTCCACTGGTGGGGCGCGCGCGGCCACCGCATAGTCGCGTCGCATGTCCGCCATCTCGTCCGCGTGGAGCCCATGCGCCTGCTGCCCCATTCCCTGCGCATGCGACGACGGATGAAGGTTTTGTGGGTGGGGGTGATGCGCATGCACCATTTGTTGCGGCGGATGCGGCGGTGGGGCATATGTGGCGTACGGTGCGGTCATGTAATGGGGCGGGGGCACGGCCTCGAGCGTGTACTGCGGCTGTTCAGGTGCGTATCCATACTGGCGGTGCTGGTGTTGGTGTTGGTGCTGGTCGTGCGACGCAGAAGCTGGGGGTTCGATGGCCGCGATGTAGTGGGGGTCGTAGCCGACGTACTGCTCCTGGCGTGCGAGCCACTCACCGATCATCGACTCGTCTGCCACATCGTGCACGGCGTGCCCCTCGTGCGGTAACGTCGGATCTTGCGGCGTCGGCATGGCTTGCGGCGTGGGGGGAGCAGTGCCGCCAGGACGGAAGACACGGCTACGACCGGCAAAGACGACAAAGTCATCCTCCATCTCTTCTTGCTTGACGCCATGTGCGGGGTCGTCGTGCAGCGAGTGCGGGGGCGTGTTGCGCACGGTCGCCAAGGCCCGATGCGCCTTTTCCCTCATGCGACCCAGGATAACCTTTTCGGCAAAAAAAAGTGATTCAGATGTAATTTATAATTTTTGGAGGACGATACATACGAGGGCCTTGCTGGCGCGACGATTGGTCTTGGAGGCCACCTCTATTAATGAATATGCCCTGTCGAGTTCAATGATGGCATCATTCGCCAGCGGCGAGCGCGGACTATGTGTTGCAATGAAAGCGAAAACGACCTAGAAACCGTCTTTTTAAAACAAAAAATGCACTGAGTATTTCAATGGGACATACCGCAGCAGAGAACGTGAACGTCCATATCGTCCAAAAACGAGAAATAATGACTGGCTGGATGGGAAGTTGTTCCTCGACGGTTCGTAAAATGTGCTTTGCGGCCCGAACAGTTGCCAAAAATGAAGGAGCATACTGACCCCTGATGGGGTTTTCGGGGTCTTCAATTAGGGCCTGGACGAAGAAGTTGCGATGAAGGAACAAGAGAACTTAATGCATCCCTTCAGCATCGGACGACGCTGTATTGTCAAAGTAGGAATGACTTACCGACGTCCTGAATATTTGAGAGCATGAACGCTATCATAGAAGCAGGAGTGGGGACGGATTTGGGGTCAACGCCAGGTCCGCCACGTATTGCCTGAAGTGTCTCAGGGGTGACACGAAACTCGTGAACCTTACGATCTAGCTCCTTGATGGTCGAGTAACGAGGAGATGCTGCAGTGAGCGTGCGAGATATAATCTCTGCTATGGCTTCAAATCCAAAGCGATACATCCAAACACCCACTACGTCCCGCGTTAGCTGAGGCAGGGGGGAAATGTCAGGATCGGACGTACTCGATGAGACGTCACCAGGCTCAAGATTCGTATGCACGTCTCCGTCCTGTGGAAATTTGCAGTCAACGAATGCACGATTGAAGACAGGTGGTCGGCCTGTGGAGAGAGCCTAACACAAACGGAGGTGAGCGGGAAGGCGAGAGAAACCTTCGACAAGCTCGACGTACATGCCACGCGTCTGCGATAAATAAATCCCAGAACACTAATCTACGCCTTTGTACTATCCTCGGGTCCGTCTCCCATCGGGCAGGGTCGCGATCTAGAGTTGTAGTGAGCTCGAACAATATGCAGCTACGTTTCGAACTTACGTAGTCCAATCTACGAGCGTACGAATTAAACGGCAGATTCGGTACACGTCGAATCACAATAACGCACCGTCTGAGCAAGGTGGCACGCAACCGCGACGAGAGACCATGTGGTTTCCATGGTTGACTCTCCGCCGCTAACATCGCCTCCAAGCATAGCATTGTAGACACTTAAAACGTGTAGGGTCTGGATGGTTACCAAGGACGGCTTCTCGAGTACGGGTTGCTGGCAGAGGGCCGACAGAGCGAGCTGATTAAAGTGCTCGCCTTCAGTCTCTGCGGTAGAAACAGGTAAGCTCGGGTCCATGACACTGCCGAGGGCGAAGACGCTGAATAAGAGCGCCAAGTCGTGTGGTCCGGAGGATTCATCAGGGGCATATGCTGTCCGCTTTCCGTAAATCAAAGGGAGCACCTCATTGATAAGCTGTTGCCTGTTTATGTTACGAAAGATCCAAGTGCCGTTGGCCAGGTAACTTTCGGCCATTTCTAATGCGCGGTCCCAAGGAGGAAGATAGTCCCTAATAACGTTGATGTTTTGCTTCGTGGTGCCCGTTGGCGTAAATGGGAACGAATAAGAGAAGCGTTGAAGGTGAGTGGGTAATGACGACCTTGAACTCTCGCTCTCAGTTGTTTGGCTGGGGGAACCTACTGAATCATCATTCTCTAGCTAAACTATTGTCAGCTAAAATCGTCAAAAAAAACTTGGAAAGAGAGGGTGCGAGGGGGGGATCGTAGAAAGGGTCACATACCAGCAGGAGATCGGATCCACCAGTGAATCCGAAGAAGCGAGAGAGGCCATGCTCAGAGATAGTTAGCGTGCCAAGTGACTTGGTAACATCAGCCGCCCCTTCGTCTTCACTTTCTTGGGGCTGCTCTTCGGGTTTATCGGTATCTACAAGGATAGAACCCTCACAGAGGAGGGGGTGCGGCTCCGGAGAGTGGCTCGCTTGGAGCACGGCAAGAGCGTCCTCCAGCTCACGAATTCGGTCACCCATGCGGGCGATCCGACGGTGTAAATGTTCGGTAGCAGCGATGACGAAGCTTTTTGTTTAGAAAATAGGTTGGTTACCAGTCAGCTTACGGATAATATGACTCGAGTGCGAGTAAAAGAGTGTCCATACCGAGTTCCCTGCCCTGTGGCAAGACTGCCTACGAACCAGGATGAACAAGGTCAGAATCAGCACGGATAAAAGCAAGATTAAATACGGCTGGGACACAGACCATTTGGGCATAAAGAAGCACACCCTCTCCTCTAGAAAGCAGGCATCAAAACGACGAGGGGGGAGAGAGGAAGTAGTTGAGCACATACCTGACATGACTGACATGGGATCTGCTTGTCACATTTAATCTTAAGCCTAGCACGACATAAGAAGGACGTTCGACACAGAGTATGCAAGGAGAATGCGAGTAGTGAGGAGGCCGATCACGCACCTCCGACATTCCGCACAGGAGATCTCTCCGCGGTTCCTTTTCATCTCAATTTCCCGAGAATACATGCCGTCCTGCCGGAGACCTGCAGCAGCATCGCGGTTTGCTTTGCGACGGTCTGAATGGGGTTTGGAAAGATCAACAGGCATGTTGCTAGCGGCAGGAAAAGATCATTGGTGAAGGAGCGAGCTATTTGAAGAGCTTAACTTGAATCGGTCGGGGCTCAGTATCGTGAGAAACCTTATACCTAATAGGCCTTCGATCGTAACCAAGTGGGGAAGTCAGTTGGCACTCGCCAAGTCCAGGCGCAGCGTTAACCGGTTTTCTGTTCTCTGAATACCTTTTCAATAAAAAGCTATGACAAGCACAAAAAAATAAGACAACACGCAAACTTCTTCGAACCCCCGTGCTTACCGGATCACTCTTACTCTGCTTGTTGACGCCGTTCAACGTTCAAGGGCTAGGCAGTGAGTATCTCAATATCTCAAGGCCCAAAGCATCTCGGCAGCCCCATAAAACTTCTTCGAAATGGTCACGGCAGGCGTACACAGCCCTGTGAAACGTATCTCAGTCGAAATAAATATGCAATTGGAACCCGCAGCAAATGGGTTACAGGAACCGCTTCTATTACTGGCACAAGTGGTCCTCAGGAACACGAAGAACCGAAGATTTGTCGGCGCTTGATGACCATCGACCCCTCCTCATTCCCCTTTTAGCGAATCCACCCCTCCACAACGGCCACTGCCATCACAGAAATGTCACATTCTATCACGGCTTTCAAGCATGTATGTCCAAATTCACATGATGTGACATAACTATCTGCACTTGACTCTTTCTAATTCGCAAATCCCACCAAAATGATCAACGGACATCATGGCTGAGCTTCTTCTATTACTTCCTACACCTCATTGCGCTCTCCCAGTAGATAACCAAGAAAACTCCGACGCGAAACAAAAGAGTGCAGAAAGAGTCACGCTGCATGACCCACGGCAGATAACGAGGGATAAATTCGGGAAGGAATTGGACAGGAGCAGAATGGACGCAGATCTCCCGCACACCGATCTCGCCAAGCCACGCATTTCCTGCTCCAAGTCCTCTTGAACGTACCTTGGACACCCCGTACCTCTCCGGTTTCGAAGGGGAAAAAAACTCGTAAAGTAGCTGATGTTAGTGATAGTACGGCCCGTATAAGCGCGAGGACCCAGCGCTAGAACGACTGACGTTTGGGAACTTGATGGATCCACGACGAGTTTGAGTGACGGCTGCTCTGTGACGGGTATAGTACCTATCGGGCAGCAAGAAGCACCGACATGCACCACGTGGTGCGACTATCGATGGGAGCGGGATGCGCTTAGCTTTCCCAAAGTACCTAAAGTACCCAAAAGCACGCAAGGGCCGAGCCAGGAAGGGTCGAGGGGTAACTGGGGTGTGGGGAAGGGGATTTTCCTTCCAGGTTGCGGGTGCCACTTTAAAACGGGGGATGGGGAGAATCTGCCACTACCCGCAGTGAGCCAAGGATCTCCATAGTCCCATGATTGAAGACGTCCGCGGACCATGGCTATCACAAAAATAATGCGCCTCATTCCTCGGTGTTATCTACCGTCCGTGCCCAACCGCAACTTACCGTGCCCAGTGCCAGACTCCATTCAGATTCAGGGCTCCAAGGAAACTGAATTGTTATTACGCCCTATGATTCCTCGCGCCGTGGAGGCTTCCAAACTCGATCGAGAACTACCAGCGTGAGAACGGTTTAGACAGTCAGCACCATGTGTGCCCATTACGACCTTTCTCCAGGGGGCCATAAACGAGAACAAAGGCAATCCTGTTCCTCATGGAGGTCTCGGTCTCGGTGCTTTTAATTTGGGTACCGATGCCATAGCGCCTTGCGTTCTCAGCCAAAAAGATATCTAAAACAACCAGAAGATCTAGTAGAGGAGCGTGAGGGATTGCCTTTTGAGTTTCGGGATATTAGGATGCTCATTAGAAGTAGCCTTGCTTACCACAAGTGACGACTTGCTTGCTCTGTGCGAATAGCCCGCGCGAATGACGTTGACGCCCGCCACGTCACCATGCATCGCGTCTCTCCCACTCAGCACTGATTAGGGTCGAGATCACCCTTAAAACACCTATGGATGGTGGAAAGAACTTGAATGACCGAGAAGTGGCGTACCGACCCTGAACCTGGTAAGTTACTGTACAACGTGGGGCTACAAAGTGGTAGGAAACACCGAATGGGGACGCCGTTTGATCGAGTGTCGTTTCCAAAACCTGTTTTTGTCATGTTTGAAGCTTATTCTGAGCGTCTTTCTGAGCGCTTTCCGGTGATATACTGTTATCATCTGTGAGTATTTGTATTTGGTTTTTTGTATATGTAATTACAATTGGACTGCTGCAGTCCCACTGCGCCTGTTCTAACCTGGCACTGTAGATGCCTTGCGATATATTCACCTGTAAGGTGATCAGATCTTATTCAAAGAAAATCCGACTTACACCTGCTTACTACTAGGATTATTTTCCGTGGTTGGTTTTATCAGTCTTGTCATCAGCCTGAGTAAGCATCAGTCATCTAGTCATCACTTGGTGTACATGAATTTCAAATCAGCCACTAATGGCGAGCCTACACCTTTTCTACCCAGTTACAATACTGTATGGGGAGGCACAGGGCTGGCTCGCCGTGGTCCCGTTACAATACAGTCGCAGTAAAAATAAAGTTGCTCGCATGTGGTCGTCTGCATCACCTCAGGGCGAATAATTAATTATTTTTCGTTTGAGCGCCTGACTTAAATTATTTCCCACAGCCTTAGGTTCAGAATTTGCCTCCTTAATCAGGACCTAAGTTATGTCTCGTTTGAGCACTCCGAAAAGGTTTGGAAGGGATCAACGAGAAATGATCCGTGCTGTCCTGGACCCTGTGTTTGTTGTGCTCTGCGCCAGAAAAGCTTGAACGACAGCTTGAACGACAGTTTTTTTTTGACTCGATCAATGGCACAATGCGCCGTGTCACGGTGGGTCAACTTGAAGACTCTTGTGCCACACAGGTGGCGGGCGCTAATTATAACTTAAACACTCTGTTAGGCCTTCGACAAAGATAAGGACTTCAGCTGATTGCTGGTTGCGCCACGAGAAATGCTTGGCAAAAGAGAAGCGAAAATTGGGCGAATGCGCAGTGAGCATGCATGCGAGTACATACGGAAGCCCACCGGTACTTGCATGTAAATCGATCCGTGGAGATGGTCGAGGCTGATCGCAGCAGCCAGGCAAAGGCAACTGGTGCTCTGTTGGCACTTCGAAGCCAGTCAGGACGGTGATTGGAAAAAAAAAAGGTTAGTGGCATAAACCGTACCCCCGCCGTGACAAACCTTGACGCGTCGCTCCCCCCGGTTGTACTACAGTAGTGCCAGTAACCGTAAGTTTCCCCATACTGCATCTGAGACCAGTGTTGTACTAAGTTTAACAAGTTAGTTGTGCATACTGATCAGAATGATGGTTGGAACGATCGCAAATGGTGTTTTGCCGGTTGCACCTCGCGTAGCACCACGAGGGACTGACGTTGCTGCCCTCGGTGCCTTGCTGCGGCTCGATCCACTTTGCAACCATAACAAGATCCCAATGCAGATCTCAGAATCCCCATTCCACTTCTGTCTTGCCTACCCAAACAGTGGGGGACTACTAAGCTCGAGATGGGGGGACGTTTTGGGGAAGACAAACAAGAATCCACTGTACTAGTAGTAGTAGGCGCGTTGTATCGTATGTAGTAGTAATAGTAAGATCTTCTAATACATGAATGAAGCACGGAAGAGATGGATCGGGTGAGACGAGGAAGAGATGAGAGAGGGTGAGGAGAAAAAAAAACGTCCCTGTCCGTCGCCGACTCGACCATGATCCACCAGGGTGTCAGCAGGCGCGAATCCACTGCGCAAGGCGTACTATAAGTTATCTGCCGCTGGGGGACAGCTGGCACCTACACCCACGCCCACCAGTCCGGTTTTGGGGCGGAGCTACAGCGCCCCGCTATCCACTCCGACCGCCAGGACCGTGGGCGCTTTCATCACCTCCGCCTCCGCCGCCGCCACCACCGCCACCGCCACTACTACCAAGCCCATCCCCACGGGAATGCTTACCCATCCGCGGGCTGCGCGGTGCGTCTGCAGCGCCGGACAAAAAGTCGAGCCAAGACGAGGACGATGACGAGTCACCGCCGCCTCCTCCGCCGCCGCCTCCGCCTCCGCCTCCGCCAGGGCCGGCGGTGGATGTCTGCTGGTGATGCTGGTTGCTGCCGGCGCTCCCCGCGTGCGTCGGTGGCCCAAACTGCGGCCAGTCGAACGTCAGCGGTGGCGCTAGGAAGTCGAACTCCGGATCGAGACCTACCCCGCTTCCGCCCGCGGGTCCACCAAACACGCTCGCGAAGAGATCCTCCGCACTCAGTCCGAAATGGTGCGGCTGCGTGATCCGCGGCGGATGGTGCCGCGGTGAGGACCCGTACCCTGCCACCGCTGCTGCCGTCTGTAGCAGGTGCAGCGGTGGCCCCCCACCTCCACCTCCACCACCGCCGGCCCCGCCGCCACCGGCGCTGCCCCCCGTGGGCGAAGGGAAAGACGCGGGGGTGTGTAGCGAGCTGCCGTGTGGTAGCGGTGGTGAGAGACCGTGGGAAGAACTGTAGCCAGGAAAGAAACCAGATTGGTATGCGTGCCCGTGTTGTTGTTGTTGTTGTTGCGGTAGTGGAGAGTGTCCTGGTTGCGCGTGCGTCGGAAAGACGCCCGAGACGGGTGATGGTGCGGTGCTTGAGTGGTCGTCCATTTTGGGGCGTTTGCGGGGATTTGGAGAAGGTGCGGCATAGGAGGACGACGAACTAGAGACACGGTTTGCGGGGGGGTCGGACTGGTGGGTGTGTCGGTCGGCAGAGACGGGGAGAGTCGGTGAAGACGAAGGTACGGTCCCTGGGAGGTGGAGACGGTAGTCGACCTGAGACAGATGGGTGAGTAGGTAGAGGAAGGGGAAATGCAGGACGCACTTCAGACGAGTTCTTTGGCTTGGCTCCAGACGGCTTGCCGCTGTCGGGAATGTTCTTGCCCTTTATACCATCGTGACGTATGTACGAGGCAGTTGGGGAGTCGTCCGCATCAGCATCATCATCGTCTTCGCCCATATCGTCCAAGCGAGATAGGTTGGCCCCTCCAGTGAAGTCATGGGGCGTACGAAGATCACGCTCTCCATCGAACTGACACAGGGTGATGAGGAGGATAGGAGGAGAGATTCAGAAAGCGCACCCTAATTTGACGCTGAACGAGGGAGTCTATATCGGTGGAACAATATTGAAAGAGTTTGTCTGGGTGACCGGGTTTGCGCTCTGCGAACAGCAACAGGGGGGGATAAAAATAGAACCACTGAACGAGTGCTGGCGATGAAATAGGAGCGATGCGAACCAAAAATGATGACGGCGACGTCGACGGAGCATAACACACCGAGCTCGTATGCTTTTTTAAAGAGGCCGGTTTTACGCTGAAGAGGTGATGGTAATTTAAGAATGTGAGGAACCTATTTTTGAAAGCAAAGTCTTGGCGGTCGCCACTTACCTTTAGAAAGGTGACGGACCGGGTTCGGTCGTTCTGTGTCGATGCACGTTAGACAACGACGACAACAACACGAATACGACAATGGTAGAGCGCGAAAAGAGAAGGAGTGCGGGTCAGGGGCAAAGGATTGAGCTAATACGAACGGTTATGGGCTGTATGGCTATCTTGCGTCTGCCCATTGATTCGAATCACGGAGGACTGAGGTGAAGGGATGGCATATGAATCCCTGGCAGTAGGGAAGCGGCAAGGAGACAACTAAGTATGTGGATGCGAACACGAGTGCGAGGGGAAGATGAGACTGAGAAGCTGCTCCGGGAGTAGACTCTTAGGGCGACGCACTTGGCCTCTGGCCTGAGGCTCGACTCGCAACTCGAACTCGGGCCTCGGTCACGGCACGTCTGATCCCGCGGCCCAAATCAACTTTCCCAAATCGCCGAATCGAGTCGTCAACCGAATGAGCTCCTCTCCATCTCCGGTCCACCACCTAATTCCCCTCAACATCCTGGGTACAACCTCTGCTCGTGCTCGCGCTTGCGGTATCCCCAATTTCACGGCTTCCGGCGCTGCCAGCCAAGTACCTTACCTGATAAACCCATTTTCGTTGCTTCCCCGATCAAATACCACCGAGAAGCTGTGGCTCCCTATCTAACGCCACTCTTCCCGTTCCCTTAACAATCGAGGCAATGGATTTGAGAACATGCGATGGCGTGGCTATATCTACCGCTTCGCCTTTTGCACTTGTGGCTTCGTGTGCATGACCTGGTCCCATCTAGTCAAACTCAAACAGTTTGGGCGTGCAACACGCGACCTTTTCCCGTGCAGGATGCCGCTCGTCCCACGGGCACCTTCTCTCAGCTCTTCTACTCGCCATCGCTATGGGCACCTTTCCCGCATTAACACGCACACGCGTTCATCTGTGTTGCCGTCGTTGCATTATAAATTGTGTTCTCAGAGCCGAGATCCAGCAGTCGAGCCCAGCCTCGGTCTCGCGCTTTTGCCCTCGGGAACAGTTGGCGCGCGCTTATTGCCCCCATCGGTTTTGCTTTCCCTCGACCTTTCTTTGTTCGATTGCTTATTTCTTCTTCCATGGGCGCTCCAGCGTTCTCGAGCACGCGCTCTCTACCTTCAAATCGTCTCACCTCTGCCTCGCCCCCAGTAATGCGGCATTCTGGCTACGGGACTTGGGCTTGTGTACCCTCTTGGTACCGGCTTACATTTAGCGAGTCACGAACTCCGGCAGTTTGGTTTTCTCCAACGAGACATCTGCTACTCTACCCTCTTTTTTTTTTCTCCATCTGACTTTGACTTTGACTTCCTCGTTCGATCGATTCGCTTCTTCGAGCGCGGCTGCACATGTCAATGCTTTCTCACCGCTTCCCCCTTTGGTCTCGTCCTTCAATGCGGTCTTTATGCTATCGCCTGTCGCTCTTCTCTCGGTGTCCGGGCCTGGGTGACCTGAAGTCGATTTGTCTCTAGCTCGTAGTGTAGCGCCTCCCCCCTTCCGTTGTGCTTCTCAAGCTTAGATGTTTTGCCGTAGTTTCATTTTCAATTAGCACTAGTTCTATCGTCTATCGGATTATTTTTTTCCGTCGTGGTCTTGCTAGAAGAATCTATGATGCCAAGGTCGACCTGGGTCCGAAAAAACAATAAGCTCCTCGCGCTACCCAACTGAGTTTGTCGTCAAAGACACAAACGCCGCGGGTTCCCGCCAGGGCAAATCTCGGACTTGGGGGCTGGACACGGAATTTTGTGCAACGGATACAGATAGTGGATGTCGATCGTAGCGATTTTTGCGATCGTATGTGATCTTTCTCCGTGTGAGAGAGACAAACGGCACACGACAGATTGCGCTGTGGGCGGTCGCAACGGTAACGGGTGGCGACCCACGAACTCTACATTAATCTCCACCTTCGTTCGCAACAGATTGGCTGCCAAAAACCGGTTCGCACCGCACGACATGGTCGCCCTTTCCTCGTCAGGGGAAACCTCGCTCGTTCTTGGGTACTCGTCCGGTTCCCGAGCGCGGAAATGTTCAGGCTTCTATATTTTTTTCGCTTCTCGTCGCCCTCGTGTGAACAGGTATGTTGCAGGCATATTGCGGATTTATGGAGGTCGCATCAATGTCGCATCCAGCTGGGGCTGGACTGAGGCTAGGGTAAAATCCCCTCTGCCCTGCATCGGTCTAGAATTTGATCTGCATCCGCATCCACCCTGGTATCGTGTGCAAGGGTGGTGAGTGTCGCCTGTCACCCTTTCCTCCCTCCCTTTCTCGAGAAAGAATATCGGCGATTATAGGTTATCGTTTCTCTCGGAATGAGGTCTTGTCGAGTAGCCTAAAGCTGAAAAGGTCCACACACCCTGCGCTGGCCGGGCTCACCAGCGCACGTACAGTAAGCGCATGAATGTGGCATATCGTCGCATATGTACGCACGTCCCTACATCTTTGGCAGACATTTTCATGTTTTTTCAAGTGAATTCCTTTTCTCTTTCAGTCCGTAATCATAATTCGCGCTTGGGCACCCCAATCCCGGACCGACTTTCGATTGAAGATCGTATCTGGGGTACATCGAAGGAAAGAAACTATGGGCGATTACCAAAAGAACAGAAAGGACACAATCTTCCAACAGAAGTTACACATTTGTTTGAGAGCCAAAAGCCGGAAGTCAAAGCGGACAAACGACTCGAAGCATGCTACTGGTACGAGTAACCAACCGAGATTTCCGAAGGGCGATAGATCCAAGGAGCACTGCCCGTCTTCTCAATGGGCTGTGTAATATCGTTCTCGTATTCACTACTATTGATTCGCATCGGGTCACCGGGCGGAGGGGAGAACCGTGTTACATACACTAGCAGTAGTAAGCATTACGCCCAACTGAAGCCTGCCATAGCGCTGGAAATTGAATGCACACGCGTTTGTGGCCCGAGCATGAAACTTCGCGGGAGGATGGCATAGTGAGCCAGAACGACGCTTTTATTATTATTATTATTATCAAGAACCATCCTTCTTCAGGCAAGATGAGCGGCAGTGCGGCTGCCTCGATCACGATCTGCGCTTACGGCTCCGGCTCGCGTGTCTCACCGACAATCGAGGGACGCATGGAGAAATGTCGGTCTGCGTGCTCCAGTGCCGACGCTCAGAGCACCGAAACGAGCATATTCTCGGGACGATTACTGCGGCGAGGTCCTGAAACCTCGAGTGTGCAGTGAGCCTCACACGCAAACTAACTTATCTCCGTCTATCCTCCATCGCGTGCTGATGGAACATAACAGCACCCATGATCTACCAGCTCCGCGGAATACTGGATTTGGCGGACCCGGCGCGTTCATTGTTCAATCTTTGACCTCTACTCCGCGTGCTTCGCACTTCCCGTCCTCCTTCGTCTAGCGACCAACGACTTCCTCCTACAATACCATATAGATGGCTACCATTGGCTGGTAGGGCTTGGCTCCCCCAAAAGTGGACTGTTCGTATCCCGCAGTTTGGTTGTGGTATTTTATCTTGCTCGACGTGATTTCAAGTTGCGTTTCTCATTTCAATGTCGAGCAGGGGCCCCCTACCCTGCCGCAGAATGTGTGCTCCTTGAGGGTTCCTTTCCGACGGCAAGTGCATTCTTAAATTTGGCTTTTAGAATGTGCTTCTTGCAAGGTGTGGGTGGGTCGAGGGGTCATACCTTAGAGACAGCTAAGTAAGCAGCTAAGTAAGTACTCTGCAAACTTGCCCGATGATGCAGCTTCAAGTTCAGTATTGCTCTTCATCTACCTGTCGGTTTGTCTCTTCTTCCAGATCTCCACGTTTGGGTTAGCATGCAGATACTGCATCAGGTCTTGGTCGGCTTTCACCTGATTGATTTATGTTATGCACCCCTCCGTGTCCTTGATACTTCGTGACTTAGCAGCGACAATCCCTTGCTCTCTCCTCTCCTTGTTTCATTGTCCAGATGCCAGTGCAAGGGCGCGACCAAAAAAATTCCGAAAAACGGTGGCTGAATTGGTGTGTGGTGACGAACAAAAACACTCATCCTCAAGGCGCTTTGCCCTGAGAGACCGTGTCGATGGATACCAAGTGTGTTGCTTTGGGGAATGATCCCAGAAGGCGGGACGCGTGACGCGTCCAAAAATACATTGCGCGCTGACCTCGTCCAAGTCGAGCCACGCTCTCACCTAGGCCGTGTAAAGAAAGCTCGCTACCATCGTCTGGGTCTTTGTCGCTGCCGTGCAGGTTACCCGCAGCTTTCTCGGAATTAAAGTACTATCGGTATCGGGACCGAGAATGAACCTGTGATCTATTGGTTATATCTAAGTTGCACCAGAGTGGGAGCCGTGCCCCGGTTCCCACCCCGACGGCCCAATCCAGAGCCCACATGAGACCTCAATCCAATGCGGTAAGTCACTTTACACGACGCGGCCGATTACCCGTGGGCGCTTCGCGTCATGTTGTCGCTTTCGAGAGGTGGCGCCCGCTCTCACAAAAAGCTTCGAATCCCAAGTTCAGCGCCCGGTGATGGACTGAATTCGACTTGCTGGGATATCAAGTATCCCATCAAATTGCCATTCCTCGCTTACGGTCTTCTGTGATGTATCTGATACTCCGTGACGCGAACAAGACCCCGGCGCATGTTGCGACGCGGTTGACCATGGAGCAGGCGCCGACTTCGGTACAGTATCAAAATTCAGCTTTGGCGTCTCTGTACTAACACGGCCATGCCCGCTTCGCTGAACACCGAAACTGATAGTGCGCAATCTTCGATCATGCCGGCCCTACTTCGTCACAGACCGACAATTTGGGGGAGTGCCACTGGCACTGACACGCCGCACGTGCCCGGAGTTCCAATCTTGCCTGCATCTTGAGCATGGCAATCCCGCACGGAACCACGGAAGTGGCGTCTCGTGACGCTCGCACAACAATGAAGGCTTTTTGCGAGTGCATCCGGGGGCTTTACTCGGGTCCACCCCTTACGTCTATTGTACTAGTAGGACATACGAGGCTTCTTCTTGGGTTCGGATGCACGCCTGACAGAGGCCCATAGGGCTGGCTAGAGCTGCGGCGCAGCCGATGCTTGTTCCCAAGAAGTCGAGTGCCGAAATCTCCAGGGCGGGTTGAATGTTCAACAGAAATCAGAACAGACCAAATAAATTTCAACGGGTTCTGTGTATGCCAAAGCTGTGCACACGACGGGCAACGAAGATATGCTAGTTAATTTAGAAGTGGGGTGGGGGGTATGCATAATGATAAAGATATGTCAAGAAGATACACAATGATTAGATGCATTCTACTTCTAGTACTTGAATAGAAGCCGTCAGCAAGAAACGATGTTGTGGAAATAGAGCCACTTACACATACACATGCCTGTACGGACCATTGAGGACTGCCAAAGGATATCAGTGTACGTCGATCAATACGAATGTTACTTGCCTTGAACTGGCCGCCGCTAAGCACAACGATGTCCCCGTGGACCATCGTGACGCGAAGGCATTCTTTCTTCAATTTACCGCTCGTCTTGGCGTTGGGATCTGAGAGAACAGAGAGCATCGCAATGTCGGCACCGAGGCAGAGCAGCACGAGGTGCTTGGTGCGCGGACAGAACGTCTGAACGTGCTGCAGGAGCATCGAGCGTGCATCCTCAGCGGCTGTCCGTGCGCGACGGGTATACGCACCTTTCCGCCTGAGCTCCACGCGTGTACGCGCAGCGACCTGACTTTGAGAGGCCCGAGGTCGCAGCAATACGTGTGCAGGGCCCCCTCGATGAAATCCGCCTGCTGGCCCCAGACGTTGTGCTCATGGTGGCCGAGCGCGGGGTCGTTTCGGGACTCGATCAGCGGAGTAGTGAATACCGACGAGCCGATACTACGCTCGATGCGTACGTGGCGCTGAAGCGTTTCGAAGAGCACCGAGGCGACCCCTTGAAGTGCCACTATGTTTCCGTTGAACACATGGCGCACGGAGTGCGCGTGCGTGTCAACGCCAGCACCAGAAGGATCAAGGATCAAAGGGGCGTCGCCGACTGCCAAGTGATATTGGAAGAGACGCGCCCCGTCATCAAAGTCGGTTACCACTCCTTCGGTTGTTGGCTCGGCCCACAGATCGTCTGGGATGATCGTCGCGGAGGCGACCTTCCGATCGCGTGTGGAGGACGCGCTGACTGCCCATCCGATCTCCGTCGGCGCATCTATCCTTGAGTTGCACGTGGCACCCTCACAAAAACGATGTCGAAGAAAGCGCTGCACGTTGATGCGACCACATGATGTGCAATAATGGCCTGGGGGGAAAGTACCGGACGCGGTAGAGGCCTCGGAGAAGGGCGCGAGGAGAGCGAGCGGTAGTAGCAAGGGAGTATACCTGGGCTTTGGGCCCGTGATTGTGATATCGGGCCATTCGGGTATAGGAGAAGAGCCTGAGAAACTCTCAGAGGGCTTGAACAAGGGTTGTTGGTTTGGCTGCTGGGGATGCTCCGGTTCCCACCACGGCGGCATGAAATGCGTCCACTCGTCCTTGAGCTGGTCCTCGCCTCCGGGCACCCATTCTAGAAAAAAGCGCCAGGTACGCTGCACCATGAGGGTCTTCGACGCCTTCGACGTGGTACCTTTTTGCCGTAGACGTGTTTCCACCTAGGAAAAGAAAAAAAGACTCGCGATGAATCGAAAACGTTATTTCTGATAGATAGGCAGACATGAAAATTACCTTGACCGCAGATATCCAAAAAAAACCCAACCAAAAGTAGCCAATCGCCGACGGGAGTTCCCAGCGTACTAGCGGTGAATCACGCGCAACTATTGGAGACACGGCCCTGCCGGACGACTGAGCAGAAAGCAGGGCCGCAACCTCGGGGGGAGGCCGTGGAAGGGGAAGGTTTTCGCTGGCGCACGAGACTGAAACGGCACTGGCAGTTGCGGCAGTCCTGGATGGAAAAATTGCGTTGGGGTGAACCGACTTGGAGGGGCTGGGAAAGGCGGGGCCCGCCTGCGGTGAATGTTCGACAGGGTGCTCCCGAATGAATGGTGGAGCAGAACGGGAGAGCTCGTCGCCGCGGGTTTCGGAAGACTTGCATTTGGTGTTGAAAGTAGAAACTCCACCAGCGGAGTCGTTTGCATGTGAATGAATGACGGAGATCGGCGCATCGAAACTCGGAGGACCATCTATGCGGGTCGCTTCCGCAGAGGGAGAGTTGCTAGGAGGACGGCCATCAGGGGTGGCGTCTGCGCCGCAAGAGATCGAAGGCGCCGCAAGATGACCACCAGCGTTAGTACAGACGTCGTGATCAGGTCGAAGCTCGGGCTCAAGAGTCGAAGGAGAAGGATCAAATCCACGACTCGAAATCTCTATGGGACAGGTGGGCTGAGAAGGGGGAGCGCCAGTGGGGCATTCAATGCCAATAAGTGGGGGGCCAGTGTCCATCTGACCAGAGGATGGGGCGCTGCTTCCGGAATACAATGCCGAACATGGGACCATCCGGGCTCCATTGTCATCGAATGGTGGGTTGGAGGGGTTTTCTGGTGGGGGCTGCGCATCCACAACTGTGAGCCCTCCATCAGGGGTCGGATCGGAGCCACTGAAGACGAAAGGCTGCTTCGGTGGACCTGTGAGGGGAGCGTCGGTCTCGCGAATGCTATGGGAAAGATACCGGGTGAAAGAACGTCTCGTCAAGAGTAACACAAGGGGGGAGATGAAGTGACTACTCAAGGAGAGAGGACTCACATTGAAAAAACGATCCTGCGGTTCTCCCAAGCGTCTTCCTCCCACCAGCCTAGCCGAGAGCCGCTTCCGTCCCCAGAGAATATGAGAGTAGGGCATTGGAGAGACTCCCATACAACACCGTTCTCGTTTCTCGCAAGAGCAGGGAACGCAGCCAACAGCTCGTCTTTGCTCTGCCGCACTGGGGATCAGCAGGGGAACGTACATCGAGATAAGGCTGCGCCTTACACCGGCCCAAACCCGCGGACGTGAGCTTGGAGCGGCGAGTCTTTGAGTGAGAATGACGCGGCTCTTTGGGGGTTCAACGACTCGCCATGACGATTTTTTACGCGCGGGTTTATTTCGCAAGGGGTGCGCTAGGAAGCGTGATGGTGAGATTCGTATTACGAGCCTTTCAGGGTGTGAGACTTTACCTTGAGGAACAACGTCAGGATCTGAGGTGTCCTCCCCAGAGGTGTTGTGACTCTGCGCCCGAAGTCTTTTTCGTGGAGTTGTGCTCGTGTTACCTGCGTTTTTCGCAACATGGGATATGCGCGCGAACGTCTCAGCACTTTTGCGTTTGCGACTAGAGTGCCGCGATGTCGTGGCGCCAGGAGCGGGCTGAGGCACAAGAGTGCTGATATCGGCATCTTACATCGGGGGAAAAAATCAGACAAGTGAGTGTTGTCACCAGTTTGAAAGTGAAGGTAAGTCTCACTCAATGAAGTCTCAGGATTACCCACACAGAATGACCCATTTCTGAGTAAAGACGCGCAGGCCTTACCCTTGCCCTTACCCTTGCCTATGAATCTCCCGCATTCATCACGTAGTGGCTCTTCTGCTGGTAGAGCCCTCTTCGTTTCGTTGCGCCAGGGGGGCGGAGGCACGAACCAGCGCGTGTTGGCAAACTCTCCCGAGAATGGCTGGGCTGGCGGCGGCGCGGACATGTCGGGCTGCCCCGGTCTTGCGCTTCTGGCCGTTTCCTCAATCAAACTCGAAGCTGACGTCCAATCCATAGGCTGTGCATCCGTCGTGGGTCGCGTTTCATCTGTCGTTTCGTCATGCCAAGCGCGCAGCATCATTGTCGGCTCCGCATCGACCCGTGCAATCTCCTGCGAAGGCAGCGCGGTTTCGCCAAGCAACGCTGCTCCGCGTGGCACGGAGAAGCGATTCGTACCGTCACAGACACCTACAAGGGAAGCAACAAAGGTGTCAGCCAGGAATTTGGGTAGAGTCTTCCTGAAGAACGGATGTTCGCTTCGAGCAGAAAAGACTTACCTGACGGAAGTTCCTGACTAATGGCACCTAGCCCGGGCCCGTTTGTGTTTCCTGCTGCGGCCGTGGCTCTCGGCATACCACAGGCCGCGGAGGTAGCACCGACTCCCTTTCCCTTGATTCCTGAAACAGAACTCGACGCGACTGGAATTTTCCTTTTCCACGTGAGCTGAGTATCCGTGTCTATCGGGAGCAAAGCAAAGACCTCCAGTTAGCAATGATAGTGACATACAGCGCGCGCATAACTCGTGCACACCCAAAGAGGGAACAAAAAAAACTCACCGTTGTCGTCGAGCGGCGGAGCAGCTGCAGCGGCCCTCTTCGCGCGCTTGGGATGATCAGTGTCGCGTGCCTCCTCCCCGCCGGCAACGGTCACGCGCCGATTCTTCACCAGCGCCGCAGCGCGATTCTCCTCCGAGATCTTCATAATCTTCGAGCTCTCGTCCGCGTTAATAAATATAGTCCCTCCTCTGCCCTTGGCTGCCGAAGAGGCGAGGCGCGGCTCCTTGTCGCAGGACGGTGCCTCGTCTTCCGCCTTTCGCTTTCCGGTTCGCTCTGCGGAAGGGATGCAGCTAGCCATTGGAGCGGATGCGGAAACAGACGAGGACGGGTCATGGGGGGCCGTCTGGGCCGTCTCCGGGGCGCAAGAGCGCGAAGGGTCCGTGCGCGTCGTCGGGCGCAAGTTGATGCCCAGGTTGGGGCCCACGGATGACGAGGGTACCAGTCCGTTGGGTTTGGACCGACCCGGGCGAAGCCAGCTGGGTTTGGGACCCGCCGCAAACGCTCGTGTCAATGGTGTGCAAGTGTGGGCGTGAGGGGTTATCAGCGCTGGCGACGGTATCTGGATGGCAGAGACCCCCTGCTGTAGTACATTTGGCGTGTTTTCTGATGGGTGTTGGGGTGTGGAACCGGATTCATTTGCCTGGCAGGACTCGGAGGCCATTAAGTGCACGATCGACGACTTGAGAACGCGCGGGCGACAATCACCAGTATTACGTGTCAAGGTAACCGGGCCGATCGTTTTGCTCCCACCGTCGCCGTCGCAGACCTCAACACATGCTGGCTTCAACAGCCTCCACCTTGGCTCAGCCATAATCCAGCTAGATTCAATAAGAATAGTTAGACACGATATCTGAAGGTGCATGACAAGAACCAAATTACAACATGTCCTGTTTGAGGCTGTTCACATTCTACAAGGTGTTTGGGATAACATTTCCGAGCACACCCAGGCCACGAGAATTGGCACTTGTGACTTTACTTGGCACTGCAGACCACCAAAATGGTGTTAGACATCAAGTTAGACATCATTGCCGGCTGCAAAGAAACCAGATGAGAGGTGAAAATATGGAATGAACATCATACCCGCACCTACCTGACCAGTGGGACTATTCTTAGCTATGGAAGACTAGCCATTGTTGCCATTCCAAACAATACCAAGACCAGTCCAATAAGAAGGATAATAAAAGGGTCCAGGAGTCAAAGGACGAAATCCTGGTGGCATCATGGGCCAGCCACAAGCAGCCATAAAACTGCTTGGTAGAACGAATTCGAACATGGGTGGCAATGGTGCTGACATACCACCAAGTTGGGTGTTCCAGCATGAGGTTTTAGTGGGTAGTAGAGCACACACACCATGAAGACCATCACCACTATCCCGACAACATGTAAGTTAGGTGCATAAGGGCAATTTCTCCCTTAACACCTCATTCACGACATATTAAGTCATCAATTCATCAATTCAACATCTGCTCACTGGCACCGTTGTCATTACTTCAACTTACTTGTTGAATGGGACAATTGCGGCTGTGTCCAGTTGATCATATTCCGTACAGATGTTTAGGAAAGAAATGGTGTGGAACACTGCAAACATTTAGTACGAGTCTGGGACCTGACTTCGACGGTTCGACCTCAGTCCTCTTTCCTTACTCATTGCCGTAGGTAAATCCTCTGAAAAGATTTCTGACCTTCAAATACGTCTGCACGGAAGCTCCACTGCGACACTTTACAGTCGCCATGTGAGAAGGGCGTCGCATACCGGTGCGATCGTTTCCGTCTCTGTCTGTATCCTGAATCGTTCTGACTCACTCTGCGCTCCGTCGTCGACAGCCTCCTCGCCAGCACCCGCAAAGCGCCCATCGTTCACTGTACCCACCCATCTCGCCTCCTGTCGAAAACGCTCCAGTCGTCCGCGGCAACGTCACGACAAGCAGGTTAGCATCCGCGACGGAGATGACGAACCGGTGAAATCGGGTATCAAATCAAGCGAGCTCTCCCCTAACTTGCGTCTCCCCTCCCTTCACTTTCGTAGTTTCGTCTGTCCCGCTGCGCTGAGGAGGAGGGGTTCCCGTTACTGTCAAAAAATGTATTGCTGAGAGGGATACTACTCCAGCGCGTAGGGTTGATAGTCTATCTGCGCACCGTCATTGGGGGAGCATGGGCGCACCTCTGCCTCACCCTGCTGATGGTTCTGTTTCCTTTGCTGACGTTTTTGGCCCTGAGGAATCGAGGGATCGGTCGGGTGAGCGAGGAGGGCGCATGAGCCCTCTCACCGGGATGATGCACCATCGAAGGTGCCAATGGACGCTCCCAAGTATAATAGGGACATATCTGGGCTGGTCGGCCAAGCACATCGCGAGGTAATCGTTTGTGTTTCCGCGTTCGCGTGTCGTCCTGCATGTGGGACGCGTTTTGAGAATAATTGTGAGATATAAGAATGTTTGGGCAGAAGTGGGGTACTCTGCTCACGCTCGCGAAAGTCTGACTTTGCTCGCGGATACGAAGTTTTTTTCTACCTTTCTATGTCAAAACGCTAAGTGTGTTTATGCCTGGGATAACAAGAAATGCTGTACGAGAAAGAGAGGAGAGATATGGGTACGCACACTGCATTTAATTAGATAGTCGTCGAGAGTGACCAGTAGGCGAATTTGGGCGGCTAGCAAAATGACTCCAAAAGTTTTCCCAACCCATCCAGAGCGGCGACTGAGCCAAAGGAGTCAAGAATTCGCAGTAGGCAAACCAGAGAAATTCAAACTCTTTACAATAAGACCTCGCTGTTGTAATGGCCGTGCAATGCTGAGAGACATACTGTACCTGAATTTGGTAAGCAAACGTCATTCATCTGCTGCGCTCATACTGTATTGCTGGTGTTCTCGTTCGTCCAAGATGAGCAACCCATCGACCCAGCGTCGATTGTCCTCTCGCAATCCATTTCGGACACCACTTCTGACCCCTAACCCGACAGGGACGTCAACGACCTCGAGCGCGCCGTCGTATCATACGGCTGTACCTTTCTCCCATACCTTGCTCACTCCTACTCCCACCGGAATGTCCACCATGTCGAGTACACCAAGTTATCACACCGCCGCAGAGTCACATATACATTCCGATGATGAGGATACACCTGAAGCTCTCCCTGAACTCACTCCAAGGATACCGTCCAGAAATCTTTCGAATCCACGTCGTCTTTCAAGCAGTAGCAGCTTGCAAAGCGCCTCAACGTCTCTCCCTCCCCGTCTTACTCCTAGTGCCGTTCCCCAGCTGCCATCAAGCGCATTGCCAAGTGACTTACCACCCAACTTTACACTCGACGACATTCCGGAAGTCCCACCACCCGCTTACTCACTAACACCCGACATTGACAGCGGCGAGACATTCCTGGTGCAAGACCCAAGCGAGCCGTTCCAACACGCGCCCGAGCCGCCCGTGCAGCTGCCGCCGTCGCCGCCACCGCCACCACCGCCTCCGAGTCCGCCCAGCTCATTCCCTGAGCGCCCGCTCTCCCCGTTGTCTGAATTTGAGGCGCCTCCCTCGCCTACAACTCCGCTGGAACAGCAACCTCGGTATGCTCCCCCGCCAGGTCGTCCCCCACCTGCGTCTTCTGTTCGTCAGCACTCCCGGCTTACTCCTCCGTCGGGAGCTCCCCCTCCTCCGAACCGCCCTCGAGTTGCGTCAACTTCAAGCGGCGCAGGGTCTACGGCATCGCCTGCCAGTAATGGGCACCCGACGAGCACGCCGACACCGGGACGCCCTTTGCTACGGAATGGACGGACGCTCGTCTATCCAGAGTCGTACCTCTGCCACAAATGTAAGCTGCGTAGCCCCCACTCAGTTTCGTTCTCTCTTTCTCACGGTGCCTTTTCATTTTCACGCACTCGTTTTAGGCAGCAACACGGGCTACAAGAACTTCGACCCGTCGCACCCGTGTCGCAAATGTTGGGACCGCTTTGGCAAGCCTTTTTCGGCTATACTCGCATCGAGCCCGTGGGGCGACCAGAGCAGCAGCTCCGCGAGCCAGAGCCAGCACGGCCGCACATTCCAGCGGCCCCTTCCCTCGTCTAATCCCCGGCCCCCTCAGGCGGTCGTCGCCCCTGTTCGTCCTACTCCCCCTCCCCCTCCTCCTCCGCCGCCGCCGCCCAGAGTCCCCCCTCGCATTCCGCCGCCGCCCCCGTCGCATGGCATGTTCGTCCCCCCTCGCATACCACCACCACCACGCACTGGCCCGGTGATCCTGCCTTACGGTGCGGCTCCCCCTCCGGGCGCCGCGGTGGTCATGCCTGGTGACTCGCGTATTGGAGGGACGCTGTGCTTGCGGTGCGGCGGGCGCGGCACGACGCCGTTTTTGATCTTCGACGAGATGCCGTGCGAGAGCTGTGGTGGTGTTGGGAGGCTGTTTAACAGACCTCCACAAAACTGTTTGTGGAACAAACAGGGCATGAACCCAGCACAGGGGATAAATGGGTGGTCTAGGAGGTTTTAATGGATAACTGGCAAACTACGCCATTAGACCCTATCTCGATATGAGGTATATGTTCAGTAGCGTGTCGCTGTTGCACCTGACTCGACCGTTATCATCAGGCTTTTTTCTTCCTTGGGAAATTTTGGTTATGTTTTGTTTCTTTGACGATCTTAGGTGTTTACGGGTTTAACACATACGGGTTTACTGCTTCAATTTCAACCTCAGCGCTCCTTCTCTCTTTTTCCCTTGACCTCTCGCTGAATGCAAAACCTGTACAACGAGCGCTTTCTTTGATTTCCTTGCGCCGCACTGTACCAGGCCATTTTCTCTCTGAAGTTTGTCATTGCAGTAACGAAGTTATTGTCCTCATGAACCTTGCTCATCTCCTCCAAATGGTGATGCCCTACTGCGCGCCTGCATGATAGTTCTGCGTTGCTTCGATCACCTCGGTCTGTACTCGGACGCGTCCTGACTAACATCGATCGCCGTGCTCCACCCCGACTGTTCTCTGTCGCCTGTCCTTCGTCCTCAGAATTAGCTGTCCTCGACATCCTCGTCTCCAACACGCTCTAAGAGTCCATCGCGGACTACTCACCATCCGCACGTCGCTCGAAAAGGCGCACTGGTCGTCCTGGCCTCTGCGGCGCGCCCAACGAGGCAGCACCCCTCCGCGGCAACGACGACCTGGCGTAAGCTGGGCAGCAAGTCTGGCGTTCTCTGTTCCACGTGTGTCTCCTCTCCCATTCACCTTTTTTCTTTTCTTCGCGCTAACGCGGGCATGCGAGCAGATAACCCCCAGCGCCAGTTGTCCTTCTTGCTTTCCCCTCTGTGGAAGCCCAGCGTGAGTGCACGCAGCGCGTTGAACCCCGGCGGCCTCGCAAACTCCTACTCTATCGCGTTTAAAGATTCCTCGCTCGTTGCCCAGATTCGACGCATGCTCCATAGCGCCGGTAATCTTTAGTGCCTAGGTCTTGTTGAGCTGTACCCTCGGCGGCATCATGACGGCGACTTCAGAATTACAGTCTTCCGGTTAGGGGACCACGAAAAGTAAGACACCCGTTGTCAGGGAGTGAACGCGGATAGTGTGTCGATCTTTTGGTCGCCTCATGACTGTGCCTCTGCTGCTGGTGCTAGCGCTGGCGAAGAGGCACGCCATTTCGAGTAACCGCGCAGTTGCGTTACAAATTATGACACGAAATATAATAAAAGATAAACCTGTCAACGTCCATAATTTGTGCGAACAAGACGAAATTGAATGAGAGCAAAACTTGAATGTGCCAGTGAGCGCGCGATCACGTTTTCGTTCCCACGGGCAGCAACGAGGCCAACGCCGGGAGACGATGCGGGCCTCAGTCACATACCGTCGACTACAAGCTATGCAAAAGCAAAACAAGCATTTTTCCTTCAGGAAAACAATCCGTAGAGCATTCTCTCCCTCTCCGAAGAGCGATCAGTCCATCCGTGAGTAGCCGCAGTTTTTGAGCTCTTTCGCGCTCGCTAACTCGGACTGGTCTCCCTCAGCTGATGGCCTCGATCCCGTCTCATCGGGGTCGATCGGTGGAGGAGGAGATGTTGCAATGGGTGTTCTAGAGACTTCTCTCGCTGCTCTGCAAGTTGGGAGCGCTTTGGTCACCAACGTTCCCTTCATTTCTCCGGTCGCCACCATCATCCTCCAGGCACTTCAGATGCGAGGCGTACGTTTTCGACTACTCTCTTTATAGGTTGCATGTGCTAACCACTGTATGATAAATAGGAAGTGAAGCAGTACAAAGAAGAATGGGATGCTGTGATGGAGAAACTCGCCGACATCGCAGGCATCGTTATCGACGTCGGAGAGTCGTGCCAGACACACGGTCTTGCCGAAGAAGACCTTCCTGATGGTGTGCGCAAAATCTTGAAGTCCCTCTACAGGTATGTCTGATATATGCCTATCCATCTTTCGCTGTCTGATGTGAAACAAGCGATTTGCGTGGAATCGAAGGCGCTCTGAAACAGTGTGCGGAGACAAAGTCAATTAAGATGGTACTACTCCGAGCGGACATGCTCCAGACGGTCAGGAAATATGATGCCAAGTTATCGAACGCACTTCAATCTTTCCAGGTCGGTCCTTTCGATCGTCATTTATTACGTATCACTCATTTCTCGTAGGCCAAACTGCTTTTAGATGCCCGCCTCGCGCAAATTGTCGAGAAGCGTAAGGTGCGATGACAAGCCGCTTCACTCTAACCTCAGCAGGTAACTAACTCTGTCGATAGGTCAAGGCCGTGTCCCAACCTGACGCTACCACGTATGGCGTTTCCCGTCACCACCTATGCAAAACTCTGCTGATACTTCTCAGGTCTCTGCGTTTCTGGCAGGCACCGACTGCGCCACAGATATTCTTTGGGCGCGATGCTGAACTTGCGCAGATCATTGATATGATCACCGCCACCATCGGGTCTCATCCCGCCAGGATTGCCATCCTAGGTCTCGGAGGATATGGCAAAACTACCCTCGCACGTGCCGTGCTCACCGATAAACAAATGGAGGACCATTTTGGCAATGCTAGATATTTTGTTCCCTGTGAATCTGTTACATCCTCCGGAGCTCTCGTGACTGAGGTCGGAAAGACTCTTGGTGTACTGGAGGGTGGCATTGATGCCTTGTGGTCTCGCATCCACGCAATGTTGACCTCTAAGGATTCTATTATTTGTTTTGATAACTTTGAGTCACCTTGGGACCAGCACGTTGATACAAAACAATCTGTGGAAGAATTTCTATCGAGAGTCACAGCTCTCCCTTGTGTTACTGTTCTTCTCACAATGCGTGGCTCGGAGAGACCAGCTCAAACACAATGGACACAACCTTATCTTAAGCCACTGGAGACCCTTAGTCATGACTCTGCCAAACGAGTCTGGCAGGCTATTGTCGGGAATTATGATGATTTCTCAGAGAAACTGATTGAGGCTGTGGACTATGTCCCTCTTGCTGTTGATTTGTTGTCCCATCTTTCTCAGGTGACACCACCTGAGTTGTTATGGGGAGAGTGGACCTCCAAGCAAATAAAGGCCATTCAGACAGGCCAGGAGAATAGGCTGTCAAACTTGGAGTATTCTATTCAGCTATCCATTGATAGTGGGAGAATGAAAGCCAATCCAGCTGCCAAGAATCTGCTTGGAGTGCTTAGCATGCTACCAGATGGGCTGCATATCAAGCAGCTCAGCAAATTTAAAGGGATGTTAGTTGACACAGATCTCACACCATGCCTCCAGACACTTTTGCAGTGCAGTTTGATCAAGTTGATCAAAGAGAGATACCAACCTCATCCAATTGTTCGCCACTTTTGTTTAAACCAAGGCATGGTTTTACCTGTGCACAAGAAAATCTTGGAGAACTTTTACATCACTTTAGCTCTCTCTGATTTTAATACTGCATCATCTGAAGCCTATGCAGAGATGATATTAGAGGTTAACAATACAAAGGCCACTCTCTTGCAGCTTTTGAAGTCCAAATATGAATATGGAGATAAATTTAGTCTGATTGATGCCTCCATTGGTTTCACTTCATTTTGCATAAATTTGGGGGATCTCTCTGAAAGAGTTATAAGTCAAGCTGTTGAATTTATCCAAAAGAACAGTGGTAGCTTTGAACTTCTAGTTAAGAGCTTTCAAATATGGGGAAGGCTCTATTTTTATCTAAATAACTTAGAGAAAGCTCAAGAAAAGTTGCGAGAAGCAGAGAAATTGTGCCTATCTAGCCCTATTGTTGGGAATCAATTATATGGCCAAGTTTTAGAAGAACTTGGTGACATATATCATCAACTAAATGAATTCAGCCATGCTGAGGCATGTTTTCAAACAGCCTTAAAATTGCATCAGAGCAACAATGATGTTCTTCATCAAGGAAATTCATATTTAGGCCTGGGATACTTGTGCCTAAGGCAAGGAAAAATTGATGAAGCATCCATGTTCTATCAAAGTGCAATAAAATGTCATGAACAAGTAAATGCTACTTTGAGATTGGGAAGTGATTATGATGGCCTTGGCCAGATATATATGCTGCAGGATCAGCCAATTGAGGCAGAATTTGCTTTTCAAAATGCTTTGAAGTTTCATAGGACTGCAAATTCACTTCTTGCTCAAGGACATGATTATATAAACCTTGGAAAGTTATATTTGAGGCTTTCTCAGCTAGATGATGCCAAGGATGCATGTGAAAAGGCATTAAAATTATATAAGGCAGCAAATAATACTTTAGGTCTAGGGGATGTCTATCAGAAGTTTGGGGACATATATAATTTTCAAGGCAGGATCAATGAGGCTGAAAGTTCTTTTAAGAAGGCATTGGAATTTTGCACCATGGCAAATTATCCTTTTGGCCAAGGGCTTGCCTCAAGTCAACTGGGATATATATATATGACAAGAGGACAGCTTTATGAAGCTAAGAGAATGCTTGAACAAGCAAGGAACTTTAATAGGAAAGCACAAAATAGTGATTGGGAAAAGCAGGATACAGAGTACTTACACACTGTGATGGCTCAAATTAAGGAAGGACATAATATGGAGTGAAATATTAGTTCTCTTGGTTGATTATGCTTCTATTGGGCCTCATTGTTGGATAGTGAAGTAGCATGGGGTTTGTATAGTGTACTTGAGAATTGAAAGAATATCAGTTGTTGACTTCTTGTCTAACATGGTTTTGCAGCAACATTGGTTTTCAGTACATATTTGCTGAGTGAGAATTGTTGCTTGGTAGAAAAATCAAGAGAAAAATGGCTATTTTGGTTATGAGTAGTTACTAAAAAATAAGGGTATGACAAGACAGTTCTGAAACTAAAACTGATGGAGGCTTGCAGAGCTTGAAATTTACAGCAAACAATGGATGTAGCTTGCACTCAACCTGCTCACCACCCCCATCTCTGCCATCTTTTGACTGCCTTCCAATGCTGATGTTTCCACTCAGGCTCCCAAGTCAGCTTGCCATGCCGCCTCCCAGTGAGTAGCAACGCGGCGGAGGCATGTTCTGGTTGCTATTCAAAAATATGTCACTGAGATGCGGCTACCCCAGCGCAGAGAGTTGATCCTGTTCCTGCGCGCGCGCTTCATCTTCGTCCTGCTGCCCTTTTCGACGTTCTTGACTCTGAGAGGGTCGAGGGGCGGGTTGAGTGGGCGCGCAGGGTGCTTGCACATTTGCCGTGAGCCGTCCTTGCAAGGTGATGCGCCCCTATCCGCGATGATAGACAGACATGTCCGCGATGAGGTGCGCCTGCCGATCATGCATGCCGCGAGTGTGTCATCTGTCTTGCCGCTGGTCGTGTGTCGCCTCACTTCTGGGACCCATTTTTGAGAAGTATCCCGTGTCTCTGAATGAGTCGTATGTAAGTGTTGGGCGAGAGTGGGGATTCGGCTCACCACTCACGAAAGTCTGGTTTTGAATCTCTGATCATCTGATGCGTAGTTTTGCACCTCCCATGAACTAATCAGTGAGTTCAAGCCTGGGATAATAAGAAATGCTGGGAAAGAATATGAAATACGACGACCCACATCTGAACAATTCCGGTTTTGTGGCCTGATAGGCAAATGTGCGCGGCCGGAAAAGAACGTCGAGTTTCCCAGTCCTTCAAGCTTCAAGAACGGCGACAGAGCCCAAAGATCCAAGATGTCAATTTAACCGTGTAAGCGTGTGCTGGAGAGAATTTGGTAGGCCAGTGCTGGACATTCACCTGTTGCGCTTCTGACCCCTGACGCCTTCGGCATTGACGAATTTTATCCTTCTTTATATTTCTCTGTCGTATGGAAGGCAACTACGACGTCACTCAAAATGTCCTGCGTCTTCGCCAGCACCTTCAGCATGAAGGTGAAGAGACCAGCAAGTCGACCGTTATAAACTATTCTCATTCATCTATTCTTTCGAAATCAGCTGTCTTACTTTTTCGTAGTAGCTTACCCTACCGAGGAGTTGTAACTTACTGTAACGAAAAAGTCACCGTCACGATGGTGCCAGCGCTAAGACGGACCTAGGCGCTGAATTATAAACTGGGGCTATTGAGCACGCCTAGTCTGAGGAGGCAAAGGCAAAGAATCGGTAAACGCAATAGAGTAAAACTGTGCGAGGCCGTGTGGGCTCAACGCGCTGGGCTACCACAAAGGGAGAGTCGAGAAAGGCAGCTGGCGCTGGAAGTTATCCGCTTACTGTAAGTGTTCGGCATTGGTGCAATTCGTGAAAGAAAGGAGGTCAGCAGAGAGGACAGGACACTCACATTGGAACACACTGGACTTGTTGCCCAGGTTGCAGCAGTCTGCCGTTGCCCCGGCGGGAGCGAGGGCAACCCGAGCGCCATTTCGGGCGAAGAGCGGATCGCGGTCGACGCTTGAACGATCTTGGAGAAGGTGATGTCAAAGTCAGCTAAGTTCGGCGGACGAAGAACAGGCGACTGACGTGCAAATGAGATCGGCTCGGTTGCAGGATGGCTATCGCTGGTATCCAGAACGGGCCAGAGGGTGATTAAACTTGCGAGCGTGACGCTCTTCTTCCATGCCGAATGTAAGGCGTCGCGGTGGACTCCACTAAGGTCGTAGATCGCAGTCGACGCGCTATGAGCCACTGTCTGCTCGACTCACAATTGTATCATGTTGCGCGAACTCATTCCCAAACACCTAAGATCTTTAAAGAGAAAGATCAACCAGACTCGATCAAAACCGATCCATCGAGGACGGAGAAAGCCTGACAACAAGGATTAAGTCGGAGACACGACAGTCCGCAGTTATACACATACTAATGTCGAGATAATGGGACAAAATGCATTTTCTCTCCCATGGCGTAGTGAGTCGAACTACCCACTAAAACCTGATCCTGGGACACAAGGATGGACAATATACCTGTGCCTCTGTTAAGAAGTTTCAAGCGACGGTTGTGAAACAGCGTCCCGGCACGAGCATACCTTTTGCATGGTAGCTCGTAGAAGATCAAGAATGGCCGCGGGTAGCGCCTACCGCACCACCAGTAGTCTCACTCAATTACGCGAGCAACTAGATATGACCACTGCAGCGCCTGGCGAGGGAATCGCAGCGCCAGGAGGCCAGTGGGCGGTAGTGTATGCTGGGGGGAACGAGCGGGCCCAGAGACGGGGGCGGAATGCGAGGAAGAACGAACCGACGGCGGAGGCGGGGGTGGATAAACAGGAGCACTGACCGCTTACTGGGAATTGAACGAGGACAGTGGCCTCTGGAACGTGCAACCGTACTCAGCACGACCAATAGACGAAAAGGGCTTCCCAAACAAGGTCCCACACTTGCTGCACGGGTGCGATGAGTCAAAGTTTTGTAGCCCATGTTGCTGCCCGCACCAGTACGTGCAAAAGAAAATGTGCCATGAGCGAGTGAGAAAGAGAGAAGGAGAAGCGACGCAGCATATATTCGTGGCAGAGGTACGTCTCGGGTAGACGGGTGTCCGTCCATTGCGCAGGAGGCATTGGCATGTTCGTCTGCTATCCGAACCCATTACTCGCAGGCGCAGTTGACCCTGCACCCTCGAAGTAGACTATGCCAAGGGTCGTTCGAGGGAGGGAGGAAGAAGCCCTGCATGTTGGGACTGCTGAAGAACAGAAGCCGCAGCCGGGGGACGGCCTAGCTGAGGAAAAAACCGAGGATGAAATCCCAAAACTGGGAGAGCGGGTGCTCAGGAAACGAGCTTGACGGTCCCGGAGGTGCGTAAGGTGAAGCTGCAGCGATTACACAAGCGTCTCGAGCGCGCGCTGGATGGGACCGCATGAGGCTTGCAGCGTGGTTTCTTCGCTGATATCGTTAATAATGTCGGGCGTCAGAGAGTGGGCGGGCGGTGGGCCTCCGGGAATGTCGTCTGAGGAAGGCTGGGTGGGAGTTCTCTCGGCGATACACTTGGGGAGTCGCAATGGTGGTGAGACGAAGAGGCTGAGGGGCTTTGTGAGGTGCCACTGTTGTTGCTGTGAGGCGAGAAGGATAAAAGAGACTGAGTAGGAGGATCTATGACTGGTACTATCGTGCCCGTGCCTATGCAAATGTTTGGTCACATGCAAACTTTAAAGATTGTGATATTTCTCCACATTCCCCCTAATGTTTCGGCCCAAAAAAAATATGGTAGGTAAAGTAGCATCCATAGATTATAGATCAAAAAAAAAAATGAAGATCCATTTAAAAATAAAGGTAGCATGATAGAGAAAGCAGAGCAGTGGTGAAAAGTGCGATTTCTGATCCTCAGATCTGAACGATGTCATTAAAACTTTCTATTTATGTTGAGCTAGGGTATTACAGTATATCACTCAGGTCTCTCATGGAAATTTTTGGAGGGTTTAATGGATGTGATTGAGTTTGCGAACACAATCTCACATTGTGGGCCTCCTGGAGTGACAGGAGTGTGATGATATTAAAACTCCTCTTCCAATTCCAGCCAACGGCACCGGTAACCATGTTTACCGGTGGCTTTAGCTTCCGTCTTTGCCATGGCTCGCAACACTGAAATCAAGAGAAGGGCTAATCAAAAGAAGGAAAATCCTCAGACAGAAGCCAGGATCTGGGAAGCAAGTCAAGCACTCAAAGGAAATAAGTTCAAGAATATGGCACAAGCTGCACGCCACTATGGTGTACCCTATGAAAAATTCCGCCCACCTTTACTGCAGCTCCGCACGATTCTATTCCCCCCCCAGTGATCCTACATACATTAAAGTACTGTAGAGGGGTCAATATAATAACGTTGCTCATCTAGTTTTCCGTGCATGAACCCATGAGTCGAGACTTAACTGTGGGGCAAAATTTCGTTGCCACAGATGCCGAAATGCTGACTGTGTCCCGTCTTATCGTTGGTGTGACAGCGCGTGACAAAAATTTGCAGAAGGGGGTGATACACGCAGCGCTTTTAGCAAGGAAAAATAAAATAGGGAAAAATCGCCATAAGATAGCATGCGAAATTTTCAGTAAGTATGTGCAATTTGAAGTGGCTACGATGAGTTGTTGAAGCTACAGAAAATAAAAGGTGCTTTTTTGCATAGGTATGGGCACGATAGTATGTCCTAGTCGGTGTGAGATGACATCGCCATTTTCTCCGGGAAATTGTGATGTGGGCATGATGCGTTATAATATATGCAATCCTTCGTAATATATGACGTAGTGTTACATCATGACTCATTGATGTGCTTCATATCATATCCGCGTTGTGACCTCGATACAACACCACGTACCATTTGTTATGGAGAGATATAATAAGACACGACCTTTTGCCTAGTTAGTTGTGGTGCAGTTGTGGTTGATTCCACAGACATGCACTGACCGTTCCAACGGTGTCATGATGCGGTTGTGACCATAGGAGCCAGTGGTCACACTGGAGTTGTAATTCGTTGTGTTGGTGAGTGCAGGTGGTTGTGATGTTGATACATTAAGTTACAAGGATTGGTGTGGAAGGTCATGTTAGTATACGGCTGCCCTCATCTGTGGTCATAGTGTCAATATATCTTGAAGTGGTGGCTGAGGGGGGCGGTCATGCCACCGATGTGTCTGGGCATGGTGGCTGGCAGGGGTCATCGTAATTCAATGTGATCTACCTTATGGGTTTGCACGACAGTGTTGTAAAGTGTTGTTGAGGGACATATGGATGGTTGTATTGACGATATTGTATGATATGACGTCTTGCAGTGGTCGATATGTCGCTAGCATAACTTCGCCTTGGCAGTGTTGTGAAAGAACCACGATGGGTTGGGCAGAGTATGGTGACCACGATAAGGCAGCACAGTGATTCCATGGTGTCCCTATTGCAAGCAGCTTATAAAACCGTGTAACTGAGTTGATTCTGCGTAACAACAAATGTAACGATGACATATGAAGGATAAGCTATGGCTGGGTCATCTCAGACTCTGTCACTGTTTCCCCTGCTGTTGCCTCGCCTGTGGTCTGAGATGTTGCTGCCTGTCTAGCTGCTTCAAGCTGCTTTGCCCTCACTTGTTCCTGCATCATTGCCCCCACACTGTCCTTCTTCACGTCACTGGTTGTGTAAACAGTCCAGGGGAATATTTTCCTGTTTTAACCTGTGTGAAATGTCCCCAATACAGCGTAGTAGGAAAGACTTACTCGTCCCACCACTGTATTAGGCTGCTATTTTCCTCAGCCGACAGGAGCGACTTGTGCTCAAGAAGTTCTCGGTAGAAATCGCGATATGGGAATCCATTTCGTTGTCTGCACTTACCGCTGGGTCCACCGGTGCCAAAGGTTGGCTTGTCAGAAAGTGCAAAGCGAGTCTGTGGCATGGTGAGCAACAATGAAATATGAGATCATAATTTCCACTTACCAACGTCGCAATATAAGCAATGAATTCATAGGTGACAAATTGAATATCATGTATGGAGGCATTACCGCCATGTGTTGACTTATCGGCCTCCTTGGCAGAACTTGGGGATATAAAAACATGCTTGTACGCCTATTCAGCAGTGTTTTTAGCAAGTTAAGATATTGAAATGAGTGAGTGGCAAACCATCATGAGAAAAGGCCCACGAAAGAATCCCCTGTATGGGTCCTCGGAATTGAAAGCACCATTTGGCCAGAGGAATGCAGGGAGATCAGCGGGGGTGATCTCCTCTACGCCACGACGAAGTCGCTCACAGATGCTAAATTGATGCAAATGTCAGAATATATATGAAAACACAAATAGATTTACCTTGCATCATCCCAATCAAGACTCACTGGGCATAAGAGCTTGCCAGCGGTTGGGTGGTGGAAACCGAGGAGATGTCGCGAAACTGGGAAAGCAGGCTCCCAGATGACGCATGGCCATTGCCCGATTGAATTGCAAATGCCATTCACATCGACACAGCGGGCTTGTTTACGGCCAAAGTCAATCTAAAGAAGTAGATTAGATGGATGGATAAGTTGGAGTGGTAGTGACGCACAATTTCATTGAGCTCTTTGGTAAATTCGTACCCAGCTTTTTCACCAGCCCTTTCTAACAACTTGGCCATGGCTGGCGAAACCTTGAGTAAAAGAAGGAACTTTTGATATTGCTTGTTCTCACTAGTGACCTGTTAGTGTGCTCGACAGACAAAGAATTGAACACTTGCAAATCCGTGTGCATGAAGTCTTCGTCGGTTTCAGGGTTGCGAGACATGCCTTGATCTAGAATGCCATTGAAAGTGTCCCACATTTCAACGCAACGCCCAAGAATTTTGCCCCTTGGCCTGCCAGTACTTCTTAGAAATGATGGGGCCATTTTCGCCCTCTTCACTGTCGTAGCTGGAGAAACCTGATTAGACCAACAACAAATAAGAGTTGGGGACTCACCCAGAGGAGAATTTGGTCTTGCCAGAACTGGAGTTGTCATCATTGCCTCTCCTTGGCCGCCTCCTAGTGGGTGTGTCGTCATTCTGAGGTAGTCGGCGACGAGGATGACCTCTCTCTCTTCCTTGACTTGAGGAACGAGGTCTGCGGGCCCGTTTTCGACGGCCATTGGCAGACGGGTCTGGCACCAGCAGTGGTCTCTGTCCAGGGTTGGGTGAGGAAAAGACGCACTGGATGACATACTAGTGGGACATAGTGAACAGGCAATACCAGGGCCACTTATATGTGCACTTCTGAGTCAAGACCTGTGCAGTTGAGGTACACCTGGAAAAAAATCACACCACTAAGGAAACCATTCACCTGCCCATAAATTGAGCGGTACATTGGAGTTGAGATTTGGACCTGACTGCTGAGGTTTGTCACACTAACATATGATGCGATGCTAGCTGTTATGCTGCATCACACTTCGTTACAAGTCACCAACATCACATTTGCCGATTTCCCACACCCCTTACCATGTGGCCACTTCTCACACTTTAGTGCGTTGCATATAATCATAGCCGTGATTGCTGAGATCTATCTTTTTCAGGACTAATGACTAGTGTCTTTGCTAGGAGGTGCACTGGCAGAATCTGAGTCATTCCGAGTCGTTCCCTGGCAGCTGATCTAGGTAGCACGATGCATGGCTCTGAGCACGAGTCAACCTATGTGCACGAGGGGTTGAACCCCTCATGCGCTTTCAAGTTCGTCAGACTGTAGGCATACTACTTCAAGTTGAAGGCGAGTTTCTTCAATTTTCAGTCCAGGACCCTTGATCGCTGACAGAGATCTACCTTCACTGCTTCACATGTTTGGTTGTTATGAGCACGCACCAAGCAACTTCACCAGATCCTTGGGGAGCTCTCTCGGGATGTAGGGTGCACTCTGAAGGGCCTTAGCTACAGGTGAGCCCTATTTGCTTTATTTTTTGGGGGGCGGGCACCTTTGATTGCTGACAGAGATCTACCTTTACTAGCTTCACATGTTCGGCTGTTATGAGCACGCACCGGGATACATCGCCAGATCCTTGGGGAGCTCTCTTGGGATGTAGGATGCGCTCTGAAGATGTAGGGTGTGCTCTGAAGAGCCTTAGTGTACAGGTGAGCCTTGTTTGCATTTTTTTGGGGGCAGGGACCTTTGATTCCGAGTCTTGGCTGACCTTTGCAGGTGGATGCCGCCCAGCTCCACAGACACAGCCATTCCTTACACTTATTGCCTACCACAAGTACCCTAGCTGCCTAACTGTCATTCAAATGAAATACTTTCCCCCCCCTTTGCCAGCTTGTTGGTTTGATCACCATATCTGATGTGACCAGCGGTTCAACATTCAAAACAAACGGTTCAACCCCCTCCGGTGTGACCATTTCCCCCACCATAAGCGACTTCTTTTTGTCTAGCTCACAATGGACGTACCCAACGCCTCTGAAAGTGGCCGATGTCGAGCATGCGGCCGGCTCTTCATACGGGAGGCCAGCCTCACCAAACACCTCTGCAATAACTGCACTGCCGCTCACCAACACTCAAAACAGCTCTGGAAGAATGGAGCTTTCAACATCAAGAAACTCAATGTGTCATTGTCAGACTCCCGAAAGCATCTGCACAAGGAAGTTCAGCCTCACAACAATGACAAGGAGCGGGTCGTGCAGCCTGTTTCCTCTATGAATATCAACCACAGCTTCGAGTTGGTGAGTGTGCAACTGGAATGTTTTTTTTTGGCGATCTAATCCATGCACCTGTCATCTAGGATGTAGATATTGGTGGTGTAAGCCCACCATTAACGGAGCCACTCCCATCTAAGCGCATCCGCCGACCAACATGGAAAGATCTGGAGGGTGCCCCAGATGAACCCACATCGCCTAGCGCCACCAATGAAAGTGACTGCGAGCAAATGCCTACTATCGAGGACGTTGACATGCCTGCACCCACCACCATTGAGACTGCCACCCCTCTTACAGTCACGCCTGCAATCACACCCGCAAATCAGTTTGGCATCATACAAGAGTATCAACAGCCCACAGCTCTCAACGTCTCCTTAGACCAAGCTACAAGTCTGACAAACAACAGGGAACTCGCACAAATTATCTTCCCCTACCCGAATATCAGCTCATTTCTGTATAACGTTGCATGGAGGCGGATGCAGGGAGTTGTCTCCTCCTCAGGCCGTTCATTGATTGCTGAAGTTATCCTTGACAAACACTTTGATAGCTTAGATATTGAAGGCATCAACTTTACAGCAATCGAAAAGCAACTGGCCATGGACATTCAATCACCTTGGGGCGGCAATGGGTGGCGGTGTGATACCATTATCATTGAGGTTCTGACTGGAAAAAAGCCAACAGCAGTATCTCGCCACATTGTCACGGACTGCTTTCGAAGTGGACTGACTCAGCGGTTATGACTACGCTGTCAGCTTATATTAGTCATGGACAGAGGCCGGAATATCGTTGTAGCACGGACTCACATGCTGTCAAGCGTCTTATTGTTCTTACATATCACATGCTCATGGACATTGTGTCATGCTAGGATAGTTGTACTAGGGTTCGTGACTCATTACTTAGTTCAGACTCCGCTTTAAAGCGAGTCTTACATGTATATAAGTCGCCTAGTAAAGACCAGGGATCTCTATCCTGGTCTTTTTCAACTCGCTATCAGTTTCCCTCTTCTCTTCCAGTCTGCCTTCTCTCTTCTGCCTTATTCTCTATTTGCTTCCCTTCTTACATCTCTACTTTCAACTCTATGCTTGTCTTTATCTTGTGGAAGTGCTGTCAGGCCTTCTCACGCGCAGGGGACCTATTGTCGTTACACATAGTGTCCGAGAACCAAGTCACACATTGCTCCACCACATTCCCAGTCCAAGTCGGACGAACGCTTAGCGAAGCGTTACACGCATGGCAGCAAATGCACGTGCACACAGAACGCCTCGGACCCTGCCTATAAGGTAAGTACTGGCATGTGAAGTGTGGATATATACAGACACTGACTGCTCGCCATGTACCAGGACTTTTATAACAACCTTTTATTGCACCTCCTGGCTCGTCATCTCCACCAGGTTACTGTAAGTGATGAGCCCAAATATTCAACAGCTGAGCTCGCAAATGTTAAGATACAAGACAACACAATATTCTCACATGCAACTGCCACCTTGAACTTCACGACATATGATGTTATTCAAGACCATGACTCGATTAACGTCAACAAATTTTGGCGCGACGTCATGCTGCAGACTTGCGATGATGCCAGCCATCAGTTCTGGTATGCTCGAGTGATAGGGATATACCACGCAAATGTATTCTTTGGACCTGATTTTAATGCCCAGCCAGAGCATGTGGAGTTCTTCTTTGTGCAGTGGTTTGGACATGATCCTGAGTGGCAGGGGGGACCTGGGACCTGTCAACTGGACCAGATTGGCTGGGTTCCTGAAAACAATCCTTCAGGTGCTTTTGGCTTCTTGGATCCGGCACGCGTGATCCGAGCCTGCCACTTAATTCCAGCTTTCTGTTACGGGAAAATGACTTGCCTCCTCTCTGCATCCCAGGCACGGGACTCTTCGGCAGGAGATTGGATCAATTACTATGTCTCAAGGTATGTTCAAGTTCTTACAATCAATAATTCGACTTTGCTCACGTATACTTAGATTTGTCGATCGAGACATGATGATGTGATACTTGGGTTGGGGTATCGGTCATTGCAACCCACCCAACTTTGCTCATGAAGCAAATGTGCTCATTGCATCAATCCAAGACAGGGAGCTCGAGCAATATGAGATCCCAGCCGACTCGGCAACATCCCAAATTGACCCAATTGTGGCCCAGGAGTGGGAGGACGAGATGGAAGGTGGAAACAGATCAAGCGGCGCTGAATCAGACTCAGACTCGGATAGGGAGAGCGTTCACAATGAGGTAGTAGCCATGTACGACTACTGACTTGGAAACCATGGAGCGGCGGGTGTCAATTCAGACGATCCTTTTGGATGCAAGTATGCACTCGACGGGGTCTGAGTCTGTGTGGATTAGAAGGTTGGATAGAGGCATGGGGCTTACGCTGTAGCCCCTCCAATCGCATTTCTATTGTAAACTTGATACAATGCCCACTAGAAGGTTGGATAGAGGCACAGTGTCACGGACTGCCCTCGAAGTGGACTGACATATCAGTTATGACTACGATACTCAGCTTACATTAGTCATGGACAGGGGCCGGATTATCGTTGTAGCACAGACTCACACGCTGTCAAGCGTCTTATTGTTCTCCAGTATCACATGCTCATGGACATTGCATCATACTAGGATAGTTGTACTAGGGTTCGTGACTCATTACTTAGTTTAGACTCCGCTTTAAAGCGAGTCTTACGTGTATATAAGTCGCCTAGTAAAGACCAGGGATCTCTATCCTGGTCTTCTTCAATTCGCTATCAGTTTCCCTTTTCCTTTCTAGTCTGCCTTCTCTCTTGCGTCTCATCCTCTACTTTCTTCCATTTCTTCATCTATACTTTTGTCTCTACGCTTGTCTTTATCTTGTGGAAGTGCTGTCAGGCCTTCTCATGCGTAGAGGACCTATTGTCGTCACACATAGTGTCCGAGAACCAAGTTATACGTTGCACCGCCACACCTCCAGTCCAAGTCGGATGAACGCTTAGCGAAGCGTTACACACAGGGCTTACGCCATAGCCCCTGCTATATTCCTATTGTAACTCTGATACAACACCTACTAGAAGGTTGGATAGAGGCACAGGGCTTACGCCATGGCCCCTCCAATTATATTCCTATCGTAACTCTGATACAACGTCTACTAGAAGGTTGGATAGAGGCACAGGGCTTACACCATAGCCCCTCCAATTATATATTCATTGTAACACTGATACAACACCATACACGACAATACCATAACCACATCATATTCGCCACCACCCGACCATGTATATTACAAACTAAGTACAACTCGTGTCACACAGACGTGGCAGTTGATCAGCGATTATGATGACGCCGTTGCACAAATTCAGAGATTGTAACCGGCTTACAGATATTGTATAGCTGCCATCAAGGCATCATGACTAGTGTGACATGTCCCAAGTATTACAACAGGGATGCGATACATATAATAGAACACAGTCATTCTATCCCTGTTGCGATGGGAACTCAAGCATCGCCTGGGCACTAAAATCATCATGATCGATGTGATTTGTCACGTCACGCTATAACTTTCGCGAGAAAATGGCGATGGAGGCGCTTCTGGCGTATCCTCGTCATCGAGACTGTCTGAAAAGTTGGTAAGCCAGTCGCTCGGGCGCATAACATTTCGTATCATACAGCTTTACCCTTCTCGAGCACCTTGCTCATTCCCTTTTTATTTTATTTTATAAAAAAAGAACAATTCCCCCACCGGAATGTGTACCGCGTCGAGCGTGCCGACCATCACACGCATCACAGATCGTTGTGGAGCCAGATACCCGTTCCAATGCCGAGGACTCGATATGCCCTGTCACCATGTCACCCATGGTTACTGTCCAGAGACCCTTCTAATCGGCATATCTTATCTCCCCACCTGCAATAACAGTGACAGCTCATAAAGTGCCCCACCCTGGGTCTATTCCTCGTCGTCCGACCCCCAGCGCTACTTTCCAACCCCCAACAAGCGCACCGCCGAGCGACTTTCCGCCCGACTTTCCGCCAGACGACATTCCCGAAAGCCCACTACTCACCTACTCTCTGACGCCCGACATTGATGACGTCTGCGAGACATTCACTGGCACGTTGCAAGACCCACGCAACCCTCCAGCGCGCGCCCGAGCTGTTCGTGCACCTGCCGCCGCTACATCCGTACCCGCCTCCGGGACCACCCAGCTCATTCTCTGAGCTCCCAGTTGTCCGGTTGCGAGGCACCGCTCTCACCCTCAGCTCCGTCATCCTTCGTATCCAGCCGGGCTGTCCAACGGCTCCGGCTCCTCTCCGCCAACGGCCCCAGAATACGGAGTGTCCCTCTCCCTCGAATTACCTTCAGGAACAGTCTACTTCATGCGTCGTATGGTCAACTGTACCCCCTACAAGTAAAGGGTATGGGTACCCGACGTGCATGCCGATGTCTGGCCACCCTTTGCTGCGCCTCGGAATAGACAAACACTCGTCTACCTTGAGACGTCCCCTTGCGACGAATGTAAGCCGCACCACCTTTCACTTTCTCACTTTCCTGCTCGCTCATGGCGCCTTTCAGTTGCACGCACCCGTGTAGGAAGCAACACGGGCTACAAGACTTTGACCCACAGGACCCGTGCCGCAAGCATTGGGACCGATTGAGCAAACCCTTTTCGTTTACATTTGTCTCGATCCTGCGAGGCGAGGCAGCAACGCCACCAGCCAGAGCAAGCCCGCAGCTACCGCCCCTGTTTATCAACCCCCTCCACCCACTCACCATTCTCCCTATTCGTTCTCCATCGCATTCTCGTTTCTCTGCCTATTCGTTCCTCCTCGCATACCACCGCCGCGCACTGGCCTGGTGGTGCTGACTTACGGTGCGATTCCCTGTCCAGGCTCCCCAACGGCCGTGTCCGGTTACTCGCGTTTTATGGAAGAATGTTGGGGGTGCGGTGGGCTCGAGGGGAGAAAATGCTCGTAGTCCCATCCGTCATCTCGACATTAGGTGTGTATTACCTGGTACTGTCGTTTTCACAGACTGGGCCTTGTCTTCAGACGTTCGACGGCCTTAATACATAGGTTTGATTGAGGCGTTGAGAAGATTCTTGGCATTTGGAAACGAATTAGTGGATCACGGCGCAGACCAGACGGGCTCATTACGACACCAACTGCGACCTGCGACTTCCTTTCTTTCCTCCTCCCCTAAACTTGTTCAAACCTGTGCAAAAAAATGAATTTTAAAAAAAAATTCTCGGTACCCCGAAGCTATTCCCGGTCTAAGTAAGGCCTTTGTAATTGCACTAACAAATTTATTGTTCCTTCTTATCCGCATCCTTCCAATAATAACGCCGCACGCGCCACCCGACTGATCTTTACAAGTTAGTGGCCAGTTCTTCGTTCGCGAGTTAGCTGACCTCGATCTCATCTCCAACAGCATTCGAGCGTCGATCGCAATACCCTCTTCGCCCCAAAAGGCGCTCTGGTCGTCTTCGCCCTCGCCGCGGCAACAGTGGACTGGTCCAACCTGAACCTGGGCAGCACGTCCGGTGGGCTCTGTGCTAACGTGCGCCTTCTGTCCTCTCCTCTCCGCTCACATCCTTTCCTTCGTGAATCGCGCGAATGCCGACATGCGAGCAGGTAACTCCCAGCGCCAGTTGCCCTTCTCTTTCCTCCTGCTGGTAGCCCGGCGCAAATGCAGGCAGCGCGTTGGACCCGCACAGCCCCGCATGGTCCTACTAATTGTCGACCACCAACGCCAGGAACTTGTATCGTTTAGTGCCGAAGTCCTCGAACTGTAGCGCGGGCTGCGTCACGATGGCGACTCTAACATTGCAATGCTTCCCAGGTAGAAAGTACCACGAAGAGTAAGATACCTGGTTTCGTTAAAATAGATGAATTTGAAATGAAACAGAATGGTGGGTCACGGTCGACCTACGGGTCGCTTCATTTTCGTGCTCAAGGTGATGGTGAAGACGTAGATCATCTTGAGTGACGCGTGACGTCGTAGTTGCCTTGCATACGACGGAAATATAAAATTTGTCAATGTTCCGGCAGATGAGCGCGAGAACCGGGTGTGATCACGTTTTCGTTCCCACGGGCGATAACAAGACCAACGCCCGGAGACGATGCGGCGCTCAGTCACACACCGTCGACTACAAAGCAATGCAAAAGCAAAACAAGCCTTTTTCCTTCAGGAAGACATTCCGTGAGGTATTTTCTCCCTCTCCGAAGAGTGATCAGTCCATCCGTGAGTTGCAGTAGCTTCGAGTTCTTTCGTTTCGTCACTCGCTAACTCAGACTGCTATCCTTCAGCTGATGGCCTCGATCCCGTCCCATCGGGAGCGATCGGTGGGGGAGGAGATGTTGCGATGGCTGTCATCGAGACTTCTCTCGCTGCCCTGCAAACCGGGAGTGCTTTAGTGTCCAATGTTCCCTTCATTTCTCCGGTCGCGGGCCTTATCCTTCAGGCACTCCAGATGCGAGATGTACGTTCGGATTACTTTCTTCATATCTCTCGCGTGCTAATGACCACATGATGAATAGGAAGTAAAGCAGTACAAAGAAGAATGGGATGACGTTATGGAGAAACTCGCCGACATTGCGAGCATCGTTATCGACGTCGGAGAGTCGTGCCAGGCACACAGCCTTGTCGAAGAAGATCTCCCGGAAGGGGTACGCAAAATATTGAAGTCGCTTCATAGGTATGTACGACATATGCGTAGTCATGTCTCGCTGTCTGACATGGAAACAAGCGATTTGGGTGGAATCGAAGGCGCACTGAGACAGTGTGCGGAGACAAAGTCCGTTAAGAGGGTCTTACTGCGTGCGGACATGCTGCAGACGGTCAGGAAATATGATGCCAAGTTATCCAACGCACTTCAATCTTTCCAGGTCGGTCCTTCCAATCGTCGTTTATTGCTATAACTCATCTCCCGTAGGCCAAACTGCTTTTAGATGCCCGGCTCGCCCAAATTGTCGAGAAGCGTAAGGTGTGCTGACTGTCCGTTTCACTCTAACCTCAGCAGGTAACTCACACTGTCCATAGGTCAAGGCCGTGACCCAACCCGACGCGACCACGTAAGGCATTTCTCGTCCCACTCCGCACATAACAACTTACTGACCTTTCTCAGGTCTCCGTCCATCTGGAAGGCACCATCTGCGCCACAGATTTTTTTTGGGCGTGATGCTGAGCTCGCGCAGATCGTTGATATGATCACTGCCAACATCGGATCACATCCCGCCAGGATTGCCATCCTAGGCCTCGGGGGATATGGAAAAACTACCCTCGCACGTGCCGTGCTCACCGTTAAACAGATCAAGGACCAATTTGGCGATGCCAGATATTTTGTTCCCTGTGAATCTGTTACATCCTCCGAAGCTCTCTTGACCGAGCTCGGAAAGACTCTTGGTGTGTTGGAGGGTGGCGCGGATGCCCTGTGGTCTCGCATCTGCACAGTGTTGACCTCCAAGGATTCTGTTATTTGTTTTGATAACTTTGAGTCCCCCTGGGATCAGCATGTTGAAACTAAACAATCTGTGGAAGAGCTTCTGTCGAGAGTCACAGAACTTCCTTGTGTTACTGCACTTATCACAATGCGTGGCGCAGAGCGGCCAGCTCAAACTCATTGGACACAGCCCTTTCTTAAGCCACTGGAGACCCTTGGTCCTGACTCTGCCAAGGAAATCTGGCAGGCTATTGCCGAGAATTATGATGATTTCTCAGAGAAACTAATTCAGGTTGTGGACTATGTCCCTCTTGCCATTGATTTGTTGTCCCACATTTCTCAGGTGATGCCATCTGAGTTGTTATGGGAAGAGTGGACCTCCAAGCAAATAAAGGCCATTCAGACAGGCCAGGAGAATAGGCTGTCAAACTTGGAGTATTCTATTCAGCTATCCATTGATAGTGGGAGAATGAAAGCCAATCCAGCTGCCAAGAACCTGCTTGGAGTGCTTAGCATGCTACCAGATGGGCTGCATATGAAGCAGCTTAGCAAATTTAAAGGGGTGTTAGTTGACACAGATCTCACACCATGCCTCCAGACACTTTTGCAGTGCAGTTTGATAAAGTTAATCAAAGAGAGGTATCAACCTCATCCAATTGTTCGCCATTTTTGTTTAAACCAAGGCATGGTTTTACCTGTGCACAAGAAAATCTTGGAGAACTTTTACATCACTTTAGCTCTCTTTGGTTTTAATACTGCATCATCTGAAGTCTATGCAGAGATGATATTGGAGGTTAATAATACAAAGGCTACTCTATTAAGGCTGTTGGGGACAGACTATGAAGATGAATCTAGGCTTGTGAATGCCTGCATGCAGTTTACTAGATTTTGTGTAAATATTGGGGATTACTCTCAAAAGGTTATAAGCCAGGCTGTTGAGTTTGTGCAAAGGAATGGTGGTGACATAGAACTCCTGATTGAGAGCTTTCAAATCTGGGGCAAACTTTACCATTTCACATATAACTTAGAGAAGGCTAAAGAAATGTTGCAAGAAGCTGAGAAATTGTGCCTATCTGGCCCACTTGTTAACAATCAATCATATGGCTCTGTATTAGAAAATCTTGGTGAAATATATTGTAGCCTGAATGCATTCAGCAAGGCTGAAGCCCATTATAAAAAGGCTTTAAAATTGCATCAAGAGAGCAATGACACTCTTCATCAAGGAAATTCATATTATGGCCTGGGATGTGTGTGTCTATGGCAAGATAAAATAAATGAAGCAGCCACATTCTATCAAAGTGCAATTCAATGCCATGAGGAAGTTGATGCTACCTTTCAACTGGGGAGAGATTATAAGGGCCTTAGTCGAATATATATGAGGCAGAGTAAATCAAGTGAGGCAGAGTCTTCCTTTCAAAAGGCTTTAAAGTTTCACAAGATAGGAAATTCACTTCTTGAGCAAGGGCATGACTATTCAGGCCTAGCAAAGCTATATTTAAAGCTTAATAGGCTAGAAGAAGCCACAGCTGCATGTGAAAATGCTTTAGAATTATACAAATCAAGGAATTACATTTTAGGTCAAGGAAATGCACATAAGAGATTTGGGGACATATACATTTCTCAAGGCAACATGGATGATGCAGAAATTTCTTTCAAAAAGGCATTAGAACTCTTTACAATGGCAAAAAATGCCTATCACCAAGGGGAGGCCTGTAGTAAACTGGGAAATATATATAGGACAAGGGGGAAACTTTATGATGCTAAGGAAATGCTTGAGAAGGCAATAGAATTTGATAGAAAGGCACAAGATAGTGGTTGGGAAAAGCAGGATGCAGAGACATTAAGTGCTGTGATAACTCAAATCAAGGAAGGAAGGAGTGTGGAGTAAAGCTTCTATTTCATATTAGGCTGTCTACAATTAGCATTGGTTAGTCAGTGATTTGGCTTGTGGTTGGAGTTTGTGTACTGTAGTTAAGACTACCAATTCCTGTCTGTCAAAAACAAGAAGCTTCTGCTGTGATATTGTTTCTCAATAGATAGCTGCTGAGAATTGTTGTACTGTCATGGAATAGCCAAAATGGTCATATGAAGATACTGTTAATAAAGCCACAAGAAATATTTCTGAAAATCAAAAAAGTAGGGAAAAAATGTCACACATTGCTCACAGAAGTTAGAAAGTTCCAGCAACCAATGGACAAAGCTTTCACTCAGCCCACACACCACCCCGTCTCTGCCAGCTTTTAACTGCCTCCCGATGCCGACACTTCCAATCCCGAGTCAGCTCACCACGCACCGCCTCCCAGTGAGCCTGAGCAGGGATCTCCCACTTCATTCCATCTGTGTGCGAACTTGACCATGCCCTCCTGCGGAAAGAAAAACGGAAGTGGAGAGTCAAGTGCATTGTGTTGCATCGTAAGCACGGCGACTGAGATAACACTGCAACTAGACGCCGCCACAGGAGTGGGCGCCGCGGCGCTTGGGAAGGCGGGCTCGTCCCGGTGCACGTCTATGTCGAACTCGGGATCAAGCTCTGAGTTGAGATCGAGGTGGCCGATAAGGGAGAAGCCTGTGGGGAAGAGAGTAGACTTGTGATGAGGGACGCAAAGCCGTGCATCGCTAGCGACTCACTTCTTCCCGAGGTGCGAATAGGTCCTTGGGCTTGTATTGTGCTGACAGCCGAGCGGGACCGGCTGTTGCGAGTGTTGGAGTAGCCTCCGTTTGCCTATGAACGGCAGACTTCTTCTCTTCCTTCTGGGAACCGTGGAGCTCGTGGGTAGCGGGGACGACATCAAAGTTGGTGGGTTCAAGAGGGTCAGAGGGGGCGCGTGGTATACCAGCATCAGCAGCAGCCATCTCTTCGTCCGAATCAACGATCTCGGAGTCGGCGGCGGCGCAGCGACAGCCCAGTCGTTCGCCTCGCCAAACATCGCACCAAGAAGGTCCAGTGCGCTCGCCCTCTCCGCCGCCAGGTCTGGCTCGGTGTCGGAGGCGCGCAGAGGCATCTTGTCCGAGTCGTTGTCCAGAGGGGTCTTGAGGATATGCTCGACCTCAGTTCACTCACCCTCCCTTCGCACTTCCGTCTCGCGTACCTCCTCTTCACCCTGCTGCCCTTTTCGATGTTCTTGGCTCAGAGGGTGTCGAGTGGCGGGTTGAGTGGGTCGGAGGGCGCATGCGCATTGGAAGGATGAGTCATCCTAGTGGGATGATGCGCCACTGACGGCGCTGGTGGACGTTGTTGGAGGTGATGAGGGACATGTCTTGTGAGTGACGGCCATGCACGCCGCGGGCGAGTCGTCTGCGTTTCCGCTGACGTGTGTCATCTGAATCCTTGGACGCGATTTCGAGAATCACCCTGTGTGAGTTACGAGAACTGTTGGGGTAGGAATGGGGATTCCACTCACAGTTCGCGAAAATCTGGCTTTGCCTCTCCGATACGTAGTTTTGTACCCAAGTTTGTACCTTTCCATGCCGAACCGCTCAGCAAATTCATGCCCATAACAATGTCACTATAGTAAGAAATACTGAAAGAGACATAGAAAGCGTGAACAACATACATCTGGACAGTTGAGGTTTTGTAGCCTGCAGCGTGGCATAGGCGAATTTGCGTTGCTGACCAAGAACGACCAGTTTCCCTAGTCCATCGGGGGCGGTGACAGAGCTAAACGATCCAAGACGTCGCAAGGGATCGTCAAAAGGAAATCCAGGAATTAAACCCGAGATGTGCAGTCTTTTCGATTATGAGCTCGCTGTTCTCGGGCATCATCATCAAAGCATTTGGTAAGCCAGTGCCAGCCAATTCCTCCGCGCATCCGAGTCGCCATCGCCAGTCTCTCGCGTCAAGATGAACAACTACTCGACTCGACCCGCAGCATCCTCTCACAATCGATTTCGTACATCACTTCGACTCCAAATCCAACCACCGGGACGTCCGACCTCGCGCTCATCTCTGTATCGTACGGATATGGCCTTCTCTCATCCCATTCTCGCTATTATCCCGACCGGAATGCCCACGTGTCGAGCGCACCGACTTATTCAAACAGTCCCAGGCACATTCTGATGACGAGGATACGCCAGAAGTGCCATGAGAAGCATTCCTGATCTCACACCGAGGTACCGTCCATAGATCTTCCTACTCAGTCTCTTTTATTCTTCTCGCCCCACAGCAACAATAGTGGTAGCTTAAAAAGCACCTCAGCCTACTCTTCCGACTGCCGTCGCTACTCCTCAAGTATATCACCGAGAGAGAATTTCCACCCAGCCTTCCGCAGGACGGTATTCCCAGACGCCCACCTCCTACCCACTCTCTGACGCCCGACATTACCGACGTCAGCGAAGAAATCACGCTGCAAGTCCCATGAGGTCCCTTCCAGCGGGCGCCCGAGCTGCTTGTGGAATCGCTACAGCTTTATCCTTACGCGCCTCCGGGACTGTCAAGCTCGTTCCCTGAGCACCCTTTCTCCCAGTTGTGGGATTTCATCCTTGGGTTTTTCCTCAGCTAGGCCGTTACTGGTAGTGGCTTCTATTCTTCAGCAGTCCCAGCATGCGGGAGTTCTTCCTCCCTCCCTCGACCTGCCCTTGGCATAGTCTACTTCGAGGATGCAGAGTCAACTGCACCGCCTGCGAGTAATGGGTATGGATACCAGACGACCACGCCGATGCCTGGTCACCTTTCCTACGCAATGGACAGGCGCTCATCTCGGGGCCGAGACATACCCCTGCGAATGTATGCTGCGTCGCTCTTCACTTTCTCACCTTCTCACTCGCTCATAGTACATTTTTATTTGCTCGTACAGGTGCAGGCAGCAACATGGGCTACGAGACTTCAGCTCATCGCGCCCATGCAGCAAGTGTGGGACCTTGTTTGGGAAGCCCTTTTCGGCTCTTGGTCGTGCTGAGCACGGTCGCACGTTCCAGAGGCCGTTGCCCTCGGTCAGGGCCCCTGTTTATCCACTTTTTCCCCCGCCGTCTGTTTGTTCTTCCTCGCATTCCGCCCCCGTCTCTGGGCTGCTCGTCCCCCGCGACATACACTACCGCGCACTGGCCTCCCTGTGCTGCGATTCCCTTGCCAGGTGCCGCAGTGCTCATGTCTAGTTACTCACGTATTTGAGGGAGACTGTTGGTGGTCCAGTGGGCGCGACCCAAATCGTCTACGAGCTGCCATGCGAGAGATGTGTTCGTGTCAGGAGGCTATTTCACAGTCGTCGCTTGAACTTCTTGACAGGAGCACAGGTATATCGTCTAACCAGGTCAGAGTTAGGTTTTATTGGGGTAGTTCGGCTCACTGCGCCATGGGAGAGAAACGCACCTTGTCCCAATTAGGTATGTGTATAACTGCGAACTGTGTCGTATCTCCAACTTGATCCTTCAGATTCCTTCTCTTAGACAAGATCTTATATGTTTTGGAATGAATTGGTGGAACACAATGCGATTATGAGTTGAACATTCAGAGGCTCATAGCGCGTCAACTGCGACTTGCAGCCTCCGTGAAGTCTACTGCGACGTCAGAATCGGCATGTGAAAATAGCGACACACTCACTCGTTTGATCTACCCCGTTCTGACTAACACCGATCGCTATCTTGCACCCCGACTAATCTCATTTGCACGTCAGTCGCCTGTTCTTCGTTCGCCGAATTAGTTGACATTGACATCCTCTTCTCCAAGATCGTTCGAGCGTCCGTCCTGATCCGTACTTCGCCTGGAAAGGCACTCGGCCGTCCGCGCTCCCTCACCGCGGCAGCGGCGGACTGGTACGACTTAGGCAGCAAGTTCCGTGGGTCCTGTTCTAACGTGCGTCTGCTCTGCTCTCTGCTCCGCCCACCTATCTTCCTTTGCGAATCGAATCGCGCTAATCCTGACACGCAAGCAGACAACTCCCAGTGCCAGCTGCTCTTCTCAACTCTCCCTCTGGGGTAGCCCAGCGCGAGTGCAGGTAGTGCGTTGAACCCTCGCACAATACTCTATTGTGTTTACCAATTCCTCGCTAGACCAGGCATGCTTTATTGCGCCGATTTACCATTTAGCGTCTGGGTCCTGGAAAATCATAGCGCTACAAAGGTACTACGGAAAAGGTAAGACACCTAGTTTCGAAAAAGAGATGAGCGAGAAAGGTGTATAAGTTAATGAGAATTGTTGCATCGCGTAGAAATTGGCCATTTCAGCCACATGTAGTTACTAAAAAATAAAGGACGAATCATTTCTGAAACCAATAGAGCATGGTGGGGCAAATACAACGTCACGAAATGCTTGCAGACGATAAAATTCCAGCAACCAATGGACATAGCTTTCACTCGATCTGCTCACCCTGTCTCCGCCGGCTCTTGACCGGCTCCCAATGTCGACGTTTCCACTCCCGCTTCAGTTCCCTACACGCCGCCTCGCAGCAAGCACAGATCTCCGTCTCTTCCGTACAGGGAAGCTGACCAGCTGCTCGTAGCCATTCAAATTTCGCAGAAAGAAAAATGGGAGTGAAGGGTCTAGTGCCTTGCAATGCGTCATAAGCACGTGTAGGTCCATGTCGAGGTCGAAGTCGAGTTCGAGGTGGCCGATAAGTGAGAAGCTGTAGAGGTAGGATGCAGGGCTTGTAAGGGAATCGGCACCGGACAACCGCCAGGAACTCACCTTCCTCTTTCTGAGGTGAGTACAGGCCCTTGAGCTGCTTTCGGTGGATGACTGACCGGTCCGTTTGCCTACTATCAACGGCAGACCCCTTTTCTTTTCTTTGGCCGCCGCGTAGCTCACCGTCAGCGGGGACGACCGAAAAGTCCTTAGGTTCGAGCGGGCCAGAAAGAGCGCGCAGTATATCAGCCACCTTAACGTCTGAATCGATGTTCTCCGTGCCACCCCAATCAGTCTCCGCTTCGCCAAACATCGCACTGAGAAGGCCGCCAGGTCGAGCTCAGCAGGGAGGCGTCTTGTCCTTGCCCGACGGGGTCAGGCCCGAAACTTCGAGGATATGTTCCACCTCAGTGGATTCCCTTTGGACTGTTTGACCCGCTGCGCCGCGGCGGAGACGTGTTCCCATTGCCGACAAGAAAATATGCTGCTGCTAATATGCGTACTACTCCGGCTCAGAGGATCGATCGTCCGCGTGGGGGCAGCGCGCGCACGCTGCATTTTCGTCCTGCTGCCCTTTTTGACGGTCTTGGCTCTGATACGATCGAGCGGCGGGTCGAGTGGGAGGGCGAGACGCATACGCATAGGGCGGATGGACGTAGGTGGACGTTGGGCGGATGAGGGACATATCCTGCGCGTGACGACCGCGCACGCCGTGAACGAGTCGACTGTGAAAACGCGGTCGTGTTTTGTCTATCTCTTGGAAGCATTTTCGAGATTTATCCTAGACGAGGTGTAAAGAGGCGTCAGGGAAGGACTGGGGGATTCCGCTCACCGATCGTGAAAGTCCGACCCGATACGTACTGTAGCTTGCACCTCTCCCCATCGAACCGCTCGGCGATTTCACGCCTGTTTCAATAATGTAATAATAATACTGGAAGATAAATAACGAACAACGGACATCTGGACAGTGGCGGTTTTGTGGTCTGCTAAGTGACATAGACGAATTTGCGCGGCTGGTAAAGAGCGTCCAGCTTTCCCAGTCCATCGAGAGCGGTGACAGAGCCAAAGGATCCAAGACGTTGCAAGAGATCGGTTAAACAGCTGTGTGTTAAGCCAGTGCCGTTTTGCTCTCCTCTTCCGACCCCTAACCCAGGTTACCCAAGGGCCCTACCCCTACGCGCCGACTCACTATACCATCACAGCTTAATATCCATTCCGATGACAAGGATATACTGGAAGCGCTCCCTCAACTCCAAGGATACCAGATCGAAACCCTCTTAATCACCTCTTTCGTCGCGGCAACCCTCCAGCAATAACAGCTTGCACAGCGCCCCGCTGTCTCTGCATCCGCTTTCTACCCTCAGTGTCAAACTGCTACCTAGCGCGCCTCCGAGTGACTTTCTACCCGAGCTTCCGCTGGACGACATCCCCCAAACCGCACGACCCACCTACCCATTGACGCCTCGACATCTGGCGGCGACAGGTCCATCAGGGTGCAAAGCTCACGCAGTCCCTTGCAGTGGGTGCCCGAGCCGTCTGTACAGTCAGATGCACGCTTCATATATATGCGCTTCCAGGACCTCCCAGCTCGTTCCCCGAGCACACGCCCTTCTCCTAGATGTCCGATTTCTCGGCGCCTCCTCACCTTAGTATGCTCCCTCGCCGGACCCACCCCACCTTGAACCAACCTCGGGCAGAGTCTAATGCGCCACCTGCAATTGATGGGCACCCGACGAGCACGCCGATCCCTGGCAACCCATTGCCATTGCCGCGTAATGGACGGGCGCTTGTCTGCCCAGAGTCGTCTCTGCCAAAAGTGAGCAACGTTGCCCCACCTCCCTTTCATTCTCCTTTTCTCACTCGCTCATGGCGCCTTTTAGTTTTCACGCACTCGTGCAAGCAGCAACATGGGCCACAAGGACTTCGACCCGTCGCAGGTGAGGGGAGTGAATTGGTAAGCCATTTTCGTCCATACTTGTCTCCAGTTCGTGGGGCGATCAGGGCAGCTGCGCCATGAGCCAGAGCCGGCACGGTCGCACGTTCCAGCCAGCACTTTCTTTGCTTAATGCTCAGCAAGCGGCCATCGCCCCTCAAGACTCATCCACCTGCTGCCCGCTTATTCCGTTCCCGTCACTTGGCACCTTCGTTCTTCCATGCATACCACCCCACCACCACGGACTGTCCCAGTGATCCTGGCCCTCTTACGGTGCGATTCCCTGCCAGACAACGCAGTTGTCATGTTCGGTGATTCGCGTGTTGGTGGAGGTTGTTCTGGTAAAGCAATTGGCACGACTCAACGCCATTCTTGTTCAGATCTCAAACCATCTTGGTTTGGGGATGCAGCAACGTCCTTTGTACTCCGAGCTACCTTCCATAGTATGCCGTGAAATATAATATGAGTGTCCATCGCCTGTGCGTAGGCTCGTGACCAGCCTGTATATGATTATCAATATACAGGCTGGTAAAGCTGAGTTTGAATCCCTATAGCGTGCGGTTTGCCACAAGTTGCCTAATAAATCACTTCCAAATTCAGTCAAATTCGATCATTTGAGTCTTCTATCTCGATCTTGATCTCGATTGCGATTCTGTAATTACTAGCTTGTGTGAGTCTCTAAGTCGTGTTGTACTGAGTGGTACAGTGGGCACATGCAAGGTGAATATATGCACTTTCCCTTATCATCTCAGCATCATGAGCGAGTGTGAACCTTTTGAGCTGCAATATCTACGGGAATTGTGAGATGAATTCATGCACTCGGCCTACCATCGGCTGGTTCCCGAGGAGCATCAAATTCCTGTTGAATTCTGGCTGCAGTACAACACAAAACAACAGGCTATTGGTCTTTGCACATCTTTGTTGCTCTGGGTTCAGTCTGGGCATCAAGATCTTCCTCAGGAGTTTCAACTGAAAGCAACAATCGCTATCATGTCTGAACAAGATTCTCTGATCAACATTGGTACTGGGGCTGGCAAGACTCTGTGCATGATCCTCCCTTGCCTGCTTGCTCCTACTACTATGGCTGTTGTATTCTTGCCTCTCAACTTGGTACAATATCAAGGCAATTGTGATTAATGAAGATACTCCAAACAATGTTGACCTCTGGAAGGTCTGCAGACTGGCACCTTTTGTCTCAGATAATAGTAACACACTTTATGTTTTAGGATATACAGAGTGGAGTATACTCTGTTCTGATTGTGCAACTGGAACAACTCTGCATGACCAATGGTCACCTACTTTGTCTTGCTTGTCTCATTGCAGAAGATTGACAGTTTGCTAGTCTTATTCGACATGTGCATGTAGACAAGGCACACTTTATCTACACTGCTGGGCTCAAGCACTATGATATTCCTGCATTTCGACCAGCCTGGGGTTGGCTTGGCGAATTTTGAATCAAAATTGGAAGTGATGTGCCTCTGCAAGCACTCTCTGGGACACAGCCTCCACACATCAAGGCAGCAATAATAAAAAAACTTGCTTTTTGAGGAATCTGAGCTATGTGCCATCAAGCTGACTAGTAATCGGCCTAATATTGTCCATGCAACCCATCCTATTGTTGGCAAACTCTCAGATTTTTGTAATCTAGACTTCTTTGTCCCTTGTCCTTACCATGCTGGCTGGATCCTCCCAAAGACAGTGGTGTTCCATGACAGTCTCAAGCAAGCTGCTGAGGCTGCTTTGTATCACACACAACGTCTCCCTGAGGATTTGCAGAAGAAGGGGCTTATTATGCACTACCATGGGAGCATGTCCAAGGAATACCTGACACAGGTTTACAAGGACTTCAGCAACCCAAATGGCCACTGTAGAGTGCTTCACGCAACTGAAGGTGCATCAACAGTACATATGTTTTACATAGTCTCTTCAGTAGCTAATGTTTGTGGGCACCCACAGGGACTAGATATTCCAGATATTACAATCATTATTCAGTATGGCCACACACGAGAGGTCCCAACAGCCCTTCAATGAGGGGGTCAGGGTGGGTGTAGTCCAACAAGCGAGGCCATTTTCTTGCTCATGTACGAGCCATGGGTGAAGACAATTGACCTCACCACTGTTGAGGTGGATACAGCCTCTGACCCTGACCACCCGACTGTACCCAAGCTCACTGACCATTTGAAGAAGGAACATAGCAGCGTTGCTATGATCAAGATCATACAGCTTGAACATGAATGCCTTTGTAAATTATATGTGAGCTATCTCAGAGACATAGCACCCGATGGTATGTGACAATGTTGTCTCAGTTTAGTAGATTTACTTACTCCCCTACTCCCTGCATACTTAGCACACCACTTTACAGCCAAGTAGTGTTGCAATTGACACCCAGGAACTGGGTTTGACTGGAATCATTTCTTCTGTGGCTGTCTCCTCTATGAAGATCCTGAAATTTCATAACTTGGTTATGGTGCTCCTGATGATCCTGACAGAGAAGAGATCATTCTGCCTATATGAAAGAAGAGGAAGGCAGGGACAAAGACCTGTGCAATGAGCCAGCACCAGCCGCTAATGTCTTGGCTGCTTAACTGGCATGCTACTGTGCACTCAAACAACTCATTTTCATCTGTGCAGCCAGTGCCAGCCTACTTCATTCTTGACGATGGGGGTATCAAGGCACTTTCTAAGCTACATCCATCGAACATCACACGTCCTGGGCAAGTTGTAGAAGCGCTGAATGAAACTCAAGAATGGAAAGACCTGTGGTCTACATCACTCTTCTGAGTTATTCAAGCCTACAATTGTGAAATCACTGAACAGTGCGATGAAGAAACAGCTCAGCAAAAGGATCGTCAGAAGCAGACCAGACATGAGCAAGACCTCGCCAGGTTTACAGAGGAATCTGCCAAGACAGCAGAGAGAATACACCAAGAAGTGTTGAGGTGCTATGCAGTGGCGACAGCAGGGAGGTCTTAGACTGGTCTAGAACTCTAAAGAGACGCAGATGAGATTATTTTCTTTCTTTCTTGTAGTTCTAGGCTTTGGCAATAATACAGACAATTACTTATTCGAATTCTTCTGCATCCTCAGACTTGGTGTTGTGCTCATCACCATACAGTGAATTGACCATAATGGGGTTTGGAGGAAGAGTGTCCTCCTCCAAGTCCTCATCATACTCCCGCCCTTCAACCATACCATGTATCTTACGATTGAATGTCTTCAGAGATGACAAGTTGAGCTTATCGAGCACTAGTTTGGTTTCCTTGTTGCCAATTCGATCATCCTTGTACAGATGTAGCATTTCTTCGTGAACTCTATTTGCAACTCACCAGATGAGGTGATCAGTCTTGGGAGCCTTATGAGTCGTTCCTTGGTAGGCTGTCTTCATAGATGTGGCAACCTGCTTCTTCAGTTTCTTCAGGATGTCCACCGCTGCTGAAATATTTCTGAGATGATCCCACATTGATTGAAGACCTTTTGCTTGCAAGAGCCCCTTCAGAGTGTCAAATAATGTCAATATACTGTCATAGTGATAAGATAAAGACCTTAAGCTTGCCAATTAAATGCTCAATGTTAAGGTCAATTGGCATAGCATGACCTGTGAGACCTGACAAGTTCACAAGCATGTTGTTATGCATGATATCCCTGTGTGAACACTGTCAGTCCTAAGTGTCAGAGGGATACAGATTGAGCAAATCATGCAAACTCTGGTGTCCAGACATGCTTCAGATTGAGTATGAAGTGTAAGATCTCGGTGCAGTAATTGTTGCCACCGGCTCCTTGGAACATCATTGCCAGCAAGGGCAGCATGTCTTCAACATGACCAATATCACCATTGGAGATTGCACAGATTAACTCAGCCGTGTAGAGGAGATCACGACTGAGTAAGCAGATATTTTGATGCGCCCTATCCTTATCTGGGTCTGCAAATGAAATGGTCAGGGAGCCCCCCAGTGTGAAACTGGCCTTGCTATCAGCATCAGATTCATCGTTGCTCTCGTCATCATCAACTGCTGGTGCCTTTTTTTTATTGAGGGTGTTGGGCATTTCCATTGGCATGGCATGCTTTGCTTAGTTTGCTATAATGTCACCAGCCATGTTGAGCAGATCCTCTGCCAGTGGCTCAGTAGAGGCAAACTCTCTAAGATTATTATACCTGCTCTCGTGTCTCCATGCATTCAACAAGATGCCATCTAAGACCTGCATAAGAGCCAACAGTAGGGTGTGATAGTCAGGATGTTTGCCCCTAAGATGAGTCTTCTCAATGAGAGCAAAGAAGTATGCCAGGCTTCCCATCTGTTCAAGCGACCCACGATGCACATGCAGCAGAGCCCACAGAAGATTCAGACAGAGATGGAACAGCCCAAATCCTAACTGAAATACCTCATGTCGTGTCCAAGGGTTTATATCACAAGCACAGAGAATCTGCCCAGAGTGTCACAGACTGCCTCCGAAGTGGACTGACTCAGCGGTAATGACTACGCCATCAGATTACATTAGTCATGGACAGGGGCCAGAAGATCATTGTAGTGCAGACTCACATGCTGTCAAGCGTCTTGTTGTTCTCCAGTATCACATGCACACGGACATGACTCATTCCTAGGATAGCTGTACTAGGGTTCGTGACTTGTACTATAGTTCAGACTCTGCTTTAAAGCGAGTCTTGTCTGTATATAAGTCGACTAGTAGAGACCAGGGATCCCTATCCTGGTCTTCTTCAATTCGCTATCATCTGTTCCTTTCCACTCTAGTCTGACTTTCCATCTCTATTTCTTTCTCTTCTCTTTCTTCTTCCATCTCTATTCTCTCATCATCGATCTAGTGGAGGTGCTGTTACGCCCTCTCACTCATAAGGGGATCTAGTGCCGGCCAGCCTAGTGTCCAAGAAGCCCAGTCACGTGTTGCAAGCCACTTCAGCTCGTCCAAGTCGGACAAACGGTTAGCGAACCGTTACATTAAGACCAGGATCCACCATGGCATTGCAACATACAACCAGAGAAGTTTGGGTCGCAGAAGGAGGGTTTATCCCTTACAAAGTCGAAAGTCGACCATCACAGAACATACCAGAGTCCTTCATCAAAGGAGCCAGTTGGCGAGTAGTAAACGCAATCGAACAATACCATGCACGGTCAAGTGCACCAGAATACTCAGGAGAGGAACATTGGTACCCAGTTGAGTTTAACACCGAACATGCTTGTTGGACTGAAATCCGCTGGATCGAGGATCTAGAAATCGGTGGACATTGGGAAGCATTCTGTATTGCAGGACCAGACCTTGGACTCGATACTACACTACAAGACACGGTGGATCAAGATCATATTGATCACGCTAGAAGGATACGTAGTCAATCACCAGATAACACCCCCACCACACGCACCAGCACGCCATCAGTAGCCAGCGAAGCAAGCAATATACAAGTACGATCCCCAGCACCACAAAGAGGAAGCGATCAAATAATCGCATTACAGTTAGCAGAGTCACTACACATACAAGAACCAGTCATGAGTCGTACAATGACCATGGAGCCCACAACAGGAACTATTAACCCACACATGGGGCATATGGAAATGCCAATGAACCTGGATGACGTAGCATTATACAGAGCTATAGGACTGGACCAAGCCGATCCACCATCGGATAGAGGACGTAGAGCCTCACCAAGAATACCATTTGGCTGGCCTTGTAGTGGACCACCAGGACAAGGTCCGGGTGGAGGACCATTTGGAGGAGGACCACCTGGTGGCAGAGGACCGCCAGGAGGACCCCCATTTCCCATGCCCCAAGCGCCACAACCAGGGGGACACCATGGTGACAAATTAGTAGGAAACCCTCCTATTATCTTCACAGGAGATCGATCCAAGGTGGAACAATTCATCACACAATGGCAATTATATGAAGGAGTCAACATCACCAACACACTTATGCATAACCCATATCAACGAGCTATGTTCTTCCTCACCTATATTCAAGGAGCACTCGTTAATGAATGGGTAAAAGGAGTAAACGCATGGCTTCGCATACAAGTCACAACTCAAGGATGGGCTACCACAGACGAACGCCTCTGGAATGGAGTAATCAGTGCCTTTAATAGGCAATATGCAGATGTATTAGAACAGGAAAAAGCTCAAGCAGAGTTAGGAAGAGGACTTCGCATGCTGCAAGGAGACTTGGATGGTCTCATTACAAGATTTGAAACCTTGGTACGCCATGCCAATTGTGATGTCAATCAGCCACTGGTGCTGTGCATCTTCACAGATGCATTGCCTCATGCAATGTACGAGTTCATTTTCAAAAACATCCAACCAAGGGACTACGAAGGATGGCGCGAGGCTGCTATCCAGCAGCAGAAGATGTTCATTCATATGAAAAGTTGACTTGAAGGCTTTAGGTCCAAACCAACGACAACCACCGGATTCAGTAACTGGAAAGGTACCAGTAACAACAACAACAACAGAAGAGGGGGGGGACCAAAGATTCCCTACATGCAAGACCCCAATGCTATGGACACTATGCCCGATCGAATCCGAGAACGAGTCGCTCAAAACAAAGACTTCCTCCCAGGAGGAAACCGATATCATCAATGGGCGGGAGGTAGCCAAGAAGGGGGAATACCCAGAGGACCCATACAGCAGGATGGGACAAGGAAAGTTCTCACCTGTTTTAATTGCGGCAAAGCAGGTCACTTTAAATGAGATTGTCGGCAGCCACTCAAGAAGAACTCCTATTACCAACAGGGACAAGGGCCCTCGCGCACAAGGCAAGGAAATACAGAGGAAGAAGGGTTCTACGCTGCTCGAAGTATAGTGGACGACCGCAGCGCCATAGAAATGCGCACCCCACAACAGAAAGCACAAGACTGGCTTAGTGGAGTAGCAGAAGAAGAAGACGAGGTCCTTGACCTCGTCATGCAGCAACTTTGGAAGAGGGAGGATTTTCAAAATGTCTGAACCCGACGGCCTGGGTGAGGACTCTTCATTGTAACTCTGTGTACATTACTCGCTATCGATCTATGCGCATTCCAGTATCGATTTGCACAAGTTACTTCATGGCCGACAAACGAGCGTTAGTGGATTCTGGAGCCACCGATAACTTCATGAATGCCACGTTTGCAAACAAAATGGGATTGGGATTACGAGAACTCCCAACACCCAAGAAAATATACAACATCGACAATACGACCAACAAATCAGGGGAGATCACCCATTACTTTGATTTAGATGTCTTTACTAAAGGCATTCACAAGGAAATGCACTTTCTCATCACCGACATAGGAAGTGAAGACATACTGCTAGGCTACCCATGGTTGGCATCCTTTGAACCACGATTCAACTGGAGAAGCGCTGTCATCGACAAACACGTCCTACCAGTTGTAATCTCATCCATCAATCCTCGCATCATCCGACAACGACCAGTCATTGCCACAATGATGACTGAAGCAGAAAAACAATCTATTGTACGAACACTAGAGACTCAGTCCACAATCCGAGGAGTGGCCACAGAACTGGCAGTACAAGCAGGACAGAACCAAGTCGCAGCAGTAGTCCCAAAGGTGTATGAACGATTCAGCAAGCTATTTAGCAATGAAGAATCTGCAAGATTCCCACCATCAAGATCTTGGGACCATGCCATTGATTTCAAACCAAACGCACCAGATGCATTACCATGCAAGGTGTACCCTATGACACAAGAAGAAGATAAAGCATTGCTCAAGTTCCTTAGAGAACAAGAAGCTAAGGGTTATATACGACCATCTATTTCACCATACGCCTCACCATTTTTCTTCATCCAGAAAAAAGATGGTAAACTACGACTGGTACAGGACTACCGGCACATCAACGATATCACTATTAGTAATCAATACCCACTACCACTCATCACAGAACTCCTCACAGACCTCAGTGGAGCCCGTATTTTCACCAAGTTAGACGTACGGGACGGCTACAATAACATCCGGATCAAGGAGGGAGATGAACATGTTACGTCACGGTAGGGACGTTCACCCGACGTGGGTTTACGTTTACAATGACAGGAACACTAAGGGTCTGGACTGTGGTTCGGTGTGAGAGTACTAAGTTCGAAGAGAACTTAGTAAGCTTCTGATGACGAGTAACTCTCTGCTAAGTCAAGCAAGGACTTTGAGAAGAGTTATGAGAGGAAGGTCTTATCACGCAAGTGAAGGAGTGGGGATGGTTCTGCTTGTTGTCTCTAGTACCGTAGGATACAAGAAGTCAAGTCTAAGGCTATGTGCTACCTATGGACGAGACTTTATAGTAAATGGGAACAATAGAGAACTAAGAGACCAATGTGTCAGTATCCAAGTCCACGTCACTGAAACAGTATGAGAACAATAGAGTACTAGGACTGAGTCATAACAAAGTGTCCTAGTACTGAGTCACTTGGGTAAAGATGACCTGTCACCTAGCTAAGGACGACGTGTCCTTCTAGAGTCATCATGAGTCATAAATATCAAGAAGGGTGAGAAATGAGAAAGAAAATATAGGCGTCATAACATAGCCCCCCTTTCAGATGTGCAGTTGCCCCAACTGCACCTAGTCTCTACCCTGAAACATGTCATAGTCGTCATAGTCGTAATCGTAATCAGTGTTCATAAACACCTCAGGCTCATCTGCCCATAACTTGCAGATATGCCTCTTGAGGTACCCTGTTGGACCTGCGCACCTACAGGACCAACACATCTCCTTCTGGGGACACTGCATCTCGGTGTGCCCTGGGTTTCTAACCCAACAGACCGCGCATACCTGTGGAGCCCACTCTTTGCTCCACATGATCTCTACCTTCTCCCTCAGCGACAGTTGAGGGAGTCCCTTGGCCTTCTTCATCAGCTCTGGGAGCTCTGGCTCCAGCTGGGGGCAGTCATCCTCCTCATGCCCAACACTCCCACAGTAGGGGCATGGTGGCCGTCCCCTAGCTGTCTGGCAGTCCTTCTTGATATGGCTCCCTGAGCCGCACTTGAAACACCTCCTGGGCTCCTTTTGCCCACTCTTCATAGTGGCATAGGGAGCGAACCTCTTCTTCTTTCCCTTAAGTGGCACTGTGCGTCGTGCCAACTGGGGTGGAAGGGAGGTGATTGGGGTCCCCTCTGGTACGTTAGAGGGAACTGGTGACTGGGGTGGTGGGAGGTTCCAGGTGGGGGAAGGGAGTCCTTCTGTCCAGTGGCGTACTGGGCTGGACAGAGATGGTGGGAGTCCCTCTTCCAATTCTGGACTGATTGAAAGAGGCGACTTGGGTGGTGACTGGATGGGACTGGGAGTAGATGGGATGGATGATGACAATGAGTCTGGGTACACCAGCTCAAAGGAGGACGAGGTCGTCGACATTTTTGCTGATGATATCGAGGGGTTTGAATAAAGGGTGAATGGTGAAGGGTGGTAGTAGGAATGAGGTGTAATGGGAAGTGAAGCGGATGTCTTTTGTCGTTGCTCGCTTCACTCTTTTATAGATTCCTAGCTTTGCCCTTGTCTTGTCTTCTTTGTTCTTCTTTGTACTCCTTGATCAAGTTCTTGGCTTGTACGTTTTCCGCGGGTTCCCATGAGTTGTCACTCGTGGGATACCCTTTCCACTTAATTAGGTAGTGCATCTTGCGCCCTCGTCCTTTCTGTTTCATGTCTAGTATCTTCTCTACTTCGTATTCTTCTTCGCCATCAATCAGGTCTGGTGGTGGTCGGGTAAAGTTAGGACCGTGGAGTTCCGTTTCCTTGTATGGTGTTATTAGATCCGCATGAAACACGTTATGGATCTTCCACTGTCTTGGCAGCTCCACACGATACACCGTGTCTGATAATCGTTTCAGCACTTTGAATGGTCCGTATCGTCTTTGTCCCAATTTGCTTGTAGGGTCCAGGGTTCTAAGATTTGTCCCCTCGATCCATACTTGATCGCCTTCGTTATAGGGTTTAAACCTTTTGTTTCCTGACCGGGTTCTTCTCATATCTGCTTGTGCTTTCGCTATAGCTTTCAGGGCATCGTCCCTTATCTTGTCTAGTTCTTCTATTCGTGCCGTTACTGCTGGCACCTGACTGGGAATAGACGACCAGTTGACTTGTGGCGTATATCCCATGATCAGATCATAAGGTGTTTTCTTGGTGGTTGCATTAGGCCATTGATTATGCGTGGCTTCTGCTATTGGCAACCATTTGCGCCAGTCCCTTCGATGTTCTTTGCAATAACACCGAAGGTATCCTTTGAGCCATTGGTTTGTTCTTTCGGACTGTCCATCGGTACGTGGATGGTAAGCGGTGGAGATATTCTGGTATATCTCCAGTGCTTGACATAGTCCTTTTGCGAATTTTGATGTGAACCTGGTGTCTCTGTCTGAGATTACTTTCTTGGGGATTCCAAATCGCGGGTAGACGTATTTCAGGTAAAGGTCTGCGACTCCTTCTGCCGTGATTGTTTCTTTGCAGGGAATGAAGATCGCTGCTTTGCTACAATCATGGTCGGTGATGGTAAGGATCGTGTCGTATCCTTCCGAAACTGGTAACTTCGTGATGAAGTCCATTGCGATCGTCTGGAATGGCAAGGTATGTTCTGGTGTGATGGGGATTAAACTAGGTTTGAGCGGCCTCGTGTTCACTTTGTTTGCTTGACACACAGCGCAACCTTTGACGTATTGCTCCACATCTTGTTTCATGTTTGGCCACCAGAAGTCTCGTTTTGCCAGTTCGAATGTGTTTGAAATTCCCGGGTGTCCGGCTGGTGGGGAATCGTGGTAAAAGTTAATTACCCCCCTCTTCAGATTGTTGTCTCCGGCAACAACAAGCCGTCCAGATTCGCCTTTCCACCAGATTGAATTTAACTTTATCAATTGGTGGGTATTGGTCCATTTCTTGATTTGCAGGATACTAGCTTGGTTTTCCTGCTGATCCTGCTCAACTTTGTCTTGGATCGACTGATATGCCCCTGTTTTCGTCATTCGGGCATATGTGCGACTAAAGAACTTTGGTGGTAGCACCACAAGTTGCTTATTATCATCGTCTCCTGTGTCGTGGTCTGGGCGTCTGGATAGGGCATCGGCACGTCCATTCTTTTTCCCAGATATGTGAACCAGTTCGAAGTCGTATTCCATTAGTTCCGCGTGCCATCGCGCCACTCTTCTATTATGTTCCCCTGGATTCTTCCAGAATAGTAGATTGGCGTGATCTGTGTGCACCTTGACCTTGTGCTTGGCTTGATGCAGATATGGCCTCCATGTCCTAAGCGTTTCTCTTAACCCCAGGAGCTCCCGATTGTAAACATCGTAGTTTCTTTGAGCTTCATTCATGGTTTTTGAGAAGAATGCGACTGGATGGAGGATGTTTTTGTCGTCCCTTTGCATCAAGACAGCACCAATGGCGTAATTTGATGCGTCTACTTCGACTTCGAATGGTTTCGTTTGATCGGGTTGTAGTAGGACCGGTTCTTCACATATGCGTCGTTTCAGCTCCTGAAAAGCCTTTTCCTCGGGTTCACCCCATGTCCATTGGGCACCCTTCTTGAGGCGTTCGTTAAGTGCTTTTGCAATTTGTGAAAATCCCCGGATAAATCGTCGATAGAAGTTGCAGAACCCAAGGAATTTGCGTATATCTTTAACATTCTTGGGTGTCTTCCATTCTTCTACTCCAGCGACTTTGACTGGGTCCATAGTGACTGTGCCATTCTCCAGTAATACTCCCAGAAATTCGACTTTTTTGGTTTTGAAGATACATTTGCTGGGTTTGAGGTAAAGGTCTAGCTTTAACAGCCTTTCCAGGACTTGGTGCACCAGTTTGCGATGTTTCGTAATATCATCTTCGGTTGCAATAAGAATGTCATCCATATAGATAATGACTTGGCCAGTTGCAGTTAGATCTGTGAATTCAGTATTCATAAATCTCTGAAAGACTGCTGGCGCGTTCTTCAGACCGAAGGGCATAACTGTGTTTTCATAGAGTCCCATATTTGTTGTGAAAGCTGTCTTGTGTTCGTCGCCTTCCTTTACTCGTATGTTATTATATCCAGCGCGTACATCCACTTTGGAGAAGATCCGCGCGTTGCAGACTTTATCCACAAGTTCTTGGATCAGTGGCAGGGGGTATCGGTCCGGCACGGTGAACGAGTTTAGCTTCCTATAGTCGACCACGGGGCGTAATTTCCCATCTTTCTTTCCCACAAAGAAGAAGGGAGAAGAGTATTGCGATTTTGATGGTCGGATATATCCCTTTTCCAGGTTTTCCTTGATGTATTCATCAAGTTTTCCCTGTTCCGTAAGCGTTAAAGGGTATATCTTGCAATCCAAGATCTTGGGTGCATCTTCCGTAAGATCGATCTCGATGTCCCAGGGTTGATGTTCCGGGAATCTTCTTGCCTCTTCTTCTGAGAAGACCTTCTTCCATTTGTGGTACTGTGGAGGGACTATCTGGTCCCAGGGTTTCTCTTTCCCTTGTGCGTTAGCCGCCATTTGCGCAGCTGTAGATGTCTTCCGGATTTTTGATTGATCTATGTATGAAACGTAGATTTCTTCTCCGGGAGTTGCCAGTGTCTCTGCTCGGCGAATCCACGCCTTGCGTACTCGTGCAACTTCGTCTTCTATTGGCAATCCTAGGGTTTTGATGACCAGAGGTTGCATGCTTTCGTCGAGTACCGCTTCTTTCCAATCAATGACTGGTTGGAAGGCTACTAGCCAGGGGTACCCAAGGATGATTTTGTCTTCTCCGATATCGGTTACCAGGAATCTCATGTCCTGGACTTTGGCTCCAACTCGTACTTGCAGGTCCACATAGTGCATTATTGATCCTGCTTTGTTGTGCGTTCCATCGATGTTCCAGATGGTCTGCGTTCTTTGAAGTGGGACTTGCCCAATCTTCATTCTTCTGAGGAGCTTTGGGTTTATGAAATTGTCGGTTGCTCCAGAATCGACAAGAACTTGTCTTTCGGCCTTCGAGTGCGATGATTGTAAAAGAGTTGGGATTCGTAGACTTTTGTATTTACAAGCAAAGACACTCTTGAGTCCTAGTGTGCGCGCCCAGGCCGTCGGGGTTGCACATCTTAAAAATCCGCGTCCTCGCCTTCCGCCCCCTGCTCCGCTTCAATGGCCTTCCTTATGATAGCGATCTTGGTGTCCTCTGGAAGTGACTTTCCAAGTCGTACATATGTGTCAAGGTCCATGGGCTTTGGGTCTTCGGTCTCGCTGTCACTGTCCTGATCCGAAGTCTTGGCTTTCTTTGCTTTAACCTGAGACTTCTTTTTCTGGATTTTGTCAGGACAATTGCGTGAAATGTGCCCTTGTTTGTTGCAGGTGAAACAACGGCCTTCTGCACGTTGCTTCTGGGTGTCTTCTGTGGTAGATGTGCGTCCGCAGGTTCCTTTGTTCCTATTATAGGAACGGGATCTATCGGCTCTAGTGTCCATTGCGTTGGGATCCAATGGCATTTTGACATTCAGGATCTTGGCCCATTGCTGAGGAGAGAACCCCGTTTTGTTAATCGGCTTGTTCTTTCTTCCCGTCCCATCTGCTTCGATTGCTGCCACATTCTGGACCAAAGTATTGTCCTTGTGGTAGTTTCGGACTGCCGACGCCCAATTTTGGAAGCCAATGGGTTTGACAACCAGCAAAATGTGTTGCATCATTTTGTACGGGAGTTTAGCGGCGAACATGGTGATGGTGTTATCGGCGTCGATGGGGAAGTTGGCCTCATGTGCCAGTGTTTCAAATTGAGCGATGAATGTGTCCACTTCTCCAGGGATGAAGGGGAGGTTGCGCAGTTTATCCTGAGCGCGTTCCTTGGCACCAGTATCCTGGAAGGCTGATTGGAATTCATTAGAGATATGAGTCCAATATCCTTCGTCCGTATCGGCCATTCCCGTGGTTAGCTGATCCACAATCCACTGAGTTTGGCGCTGAATCCAGGCTTGGACGATTGGTCCCTGAATAAAGCCTAGAAAGAGTGCTGCTCGTTTCATGGGGTTGGCCATATGATCGGTGTCATAGTTTGTAATCCGGTAAAGGTTGAACTCCGTCATGAAGTTATTGGCCTTTGATCTATTGCCATCAAAGATGGCTGGGTGGTTTCCGCCTAACTTGCTTCCGCCACCTCCTCCACCTCCGGGGCCTGTGTGCCCGAAAATGGATCCTGGTCCGCCTGGTGGTCCACCAGGTGGTCCTCCAGGGGGTCCTCCAGGGGGTCCGCCTTGTAACGGTTCGCTAACCGTTAGTCCGACTTGGACGACTTTGAGTGACTTGCAACACGTGACTGGGCTTCTCGGACACTAGGTTGGCTAACACTAGGTCCCCTTAGAGTGAAAAGGGCGTGGTAGCACCTCCACTAGATAGACGATGATGGAATAGAGATGAGAGAGAAAGAGGATGACCAAGAAGACGAGAATAATCAGACTGGAAAGGAAAGGAGAAAGAAACAAGATAGCGAATTGAAGAAGACCAGGATAGGGATCCCTGGTCTTTACTAGTCGACTTATATACACGTAAGACTCGCTTTAAAGCGGAGTCTAAACTAAGTAATGAGTCACGAACCCTAGTACAGCTATCCTAGTATGACGTAGTGTCCACATGCACATGACGAGAGAGAACAATAACGCTGTTGACAGCGTGTGAATCCGTGCTACAACGATACTCCGACTCCAGTCCATGACTAATATAAGCTGACAGTCGTAGTCATAACCGACGCGTCAGTTCACTTCTGAAGCAGTCCGTGACATTATCCCCTTTTCAGGGTAAACGCCCACGTTCTACCGACCACGCAGTAAGCGCGGTTACTCGCCTGTCCCGCCTCATTTCTTCCTCAATCCTGTGCACCGCCCATGCCTCTTCCAACCGTGCCCGACACGCCCTCTGATCCACCGCCATCGCAAAGAGCCTATCTTCAATTTGCCGGATAGACTCTTGCGCCGCCTTCATCTTCTTCGCCAGTCCGCGCCACCTCATGACCTCCGCGGTTAGTGAGCGGTCACCTACATGGGCGATAGCTTCCTCCACCATGATCCAGTCGGGGTAACTGCGATCCAATAGTCGCAGTTCATCTGGCCCAATCTCGGGCGTTCTTCCAATCCGGTCGGTGGCCGCCGCGGCGTGAATCTCCCCCCGGTGAACAGGTCCATCCATTGCCATTCGCGCTTCGACATAAGGGTTGTCAGTCATGTGGACTTTGATGTACCTGGCAGGAACTTGTCGACCCGTCGCATCTAAGATAGTGAAAGGGACGTAACTTGTCCCTTGGTTGTCTTCGTACCCCTGCGCTGCTGGCGATAGGGGTCCGCGCGATGCTTGGCCACCTCGCTGCGCATAGCGCGGGTGAGCGGGCGGCACGGCGTAGTGTACAGCGACGGGTTGCCGTTGTCTTCCTCTTTGACCTCGGCCACGTCGTAAACCCATCCCTTCGGCAACTTGTTGGCCCTCAGGGTAGGGAGGCGGTACTTCAGGGGAATCTTGACGACGGACTTCGAGGGCGTTGGCAATGTTGTCCGCCAGAGACATGGCTTCTTCACGAGTGAGGCGAAAGTGCGCCATTGCGCCGGTGCGAGTGGATGGTGCGGGGATGGGGAGAGGGTTGACGGGAGCTGGGACTGGAGTGGGGGCTGGAGACTCGTGGCCATGACAGTATTCTCTTGGTCCATGGCATTGATTGCAGAATCCGATATCAGAGGGTGACACCGGGCTAGAGGAAGCATGCCGGCCTGCCGTCGTCGACGGTTCTTCAGGTCATGCTTCTTCCGTGCCTCCAGCAGCTGTTCCCGATGCCACTCTCGCGCCGTCAGCATCCCCAGTGACGATTGCTTCGGGCACTTGAAGCGTAAGGACGTGTTCTGATTCAGCTGTAGCGCGAGATTCGGCTGCATCTGCCAGGGTGAGTTGTCGGAAGGCGTCGGCGATGGTGTCGGTGGATGGGGAAGGGAGTCTCGGTTCAAATACGGTTGCCTGAGCTCTAAGGGTGGATTCGGCACGTGCGGTGGCCATCCGCCTGATGTCGTCGTAGATTCTGTCGATGACTTCGTCCTCAGGCCCAGAGGCGGAGTCAGCGTACGCTCCAGCAGTAGGTTCATTGGCAAGGTCTGAGCGTCCATTCGATGACATATATCGGTGTGCGTGTTGGAAAAGGAAATGAGAGCGTTGGAGAGCAGAGGGATAAGGAGACTTAGCAGTTGGGGTGCTCCTTATATGTACTTCTTTGGCGGGGTTTGAAGTTTTGAACTCCCGCACTTTATCATCGGCAAAGACGTCATCCTTATCGACCCACATGTTGTCCGAGTCAGGGTAGCCTTCCCATTTGACCAAATACTGAAGTCGCCGTCTTCTGCCGAACTTCCGAGAGTCTAGAATCTTCTCTACGGAGTATTCTTCTTCCCCGTCCACCAGGTCAGGCACCGGGCGGCTATAATTTGGGCCGTGCGTTATTGTTTCTCGGTACGGTGTGAGAAGATCGATATGAAACACGGGGTGAATGCTCCACTGCGTGGGAAGGGCCAATTGATAACTGACCGGCGATAGTACCTTGATCACTTTAAATGGCCCATGTCTCCTGGGCGCAAGCTTGGCGGTTGGCTGACTGAGACGGAGATTCCTGCCTTCTAACCATACTTGGTCACCTTCCTTGTATTTGGGCGTATCACGGTGTTTCACCCATGACTGTTGTGCCTTGATCATGAGTTGTTGCGCCGTATCTCGTGCCTGTTTCAGCTGTTCAAGGCGCAATGTAACCTGCGGAAGTGGAGATGGTGCCGAGATCCAATCAGCACGTGGGTTATAGCCCATCAGAAGAAAGAATGGGGACTTCCGCGTGGTATCACTGGGCCAGTTGTTGTGCGCAAATTGCGCGATAGGAAGATAAGGGGCCCAATTTGTCTGATGGTAGTCGGAGATAAAGCGAATAGCGGTCTCGACCCATTGATTTGAACGCTCGGATTGTCCGTCAGTCCGAGGGTGATACGCCGTAGAGGGATTACGTTCTATCCCCGTGATCCGGCAGACTTCTTGCATGAATTTTGATATGAACCGGGGGTCCCGGTCGCTGATGACCTTCCTTGGAAGTCCAAAATGGGCGAATACGTGTTGGATGTAGAGGGCGGCGGTGCCTTCTGCATTGATTTCTTCTCGACATGGTATGAAAATAGCGGCCTTTGTGCAGTCGTGATCGGTAATGGTGAGAATGGAATCACATCCCTGTGATTCAGGGAGTTTAGTGATGAAGTCTAATGTGATAGTTTCGAACGGCATAGCTTCGGGTTTCGGATAAATGGGTCTCAGTGGTGCCTTGATAGGACGGTTGTTGACTTTGTGGCGTTGGCAATCCGCGCATCCTTGGACATAGTCTGTGATATCTTTGCGCATCTGTGGCCACCAGTAGTTGCGTTCGACTAGTTGGATCGTTTTGCTGATCCCGGGGTGTCCGTGTACTGGCGGGTCATGGTGCACCTTGATGATATTGCGCTTGCCCTCTAAATCGTCAGTGACAACCACCCGCCCTTCTTTGTACCACATGCCGTTAAGGCATTTGAGTTGGTGAGGGTCCACCCAAGGTTTGAGACGCTCTTCGTCCTGACGGTGTTGTTGTGTCATGGTCATCGTTGTTCTTGCAAAAAGACGGTCAGGGAGTACCACTACGTTGGTGTTGTCTTCAGTCCCCTGATCATAATCTGGTCTTCTTGATAGTGCGTCTGCGCGACCGTTGGCTGTTCCTTTAATGTGACGGATTTCAATGTTGTACTCAGATAACCGAAGTACTTCCCTGGCTACTCGTCTACTAATCTTGTGGGGTTCCTTCCAGTATAACAGGTTTTGGTGATCCGAATAAACGATGACTTGATGTGGTGATCCAGCAAGGAACGACCTCCAGTTATCGAGTGCCATTACTACTGCCAACAGTTCCAAATCGGCTACGTCGTAGTTCCGTTGTGCTTCATTGAGGGTCTTCGAGAAATATGCGATCGGGTGTCGTTTTCCATCTTCCTTCTTCTGTAGTAGTACCGCACCGACTGCAAAGCCTGATGCGTCTACTTCGAGTTCGAATGGCTTGTCAAGTTCGGGATGCGCCAGTACTGGTTCACTGGTGACCCTGTCCCTAAGGTCGTCGAATGCCTTTTGGTGTCGCGTTGTCCATATCCATTCTGCGTCTTTGCGTGTGAGTTCGTTCAGTGGTCGTGCAATGTGTGCGAATCCTCGAATGAATGGTCGGTAAAAATTGCAGAAACCCAAAAAAGATCTGATGTCCTTAACTTTAGTGGGCGTAGGCCAATTTTTAATTCCTGCAATTTTAATAGGGTCCATGCGCGTTATCCCCTTTTCAAGGATTACCCCCAGGTAATCCATACGTGGGGCATGGAATGTACACTTCTCTGGCTTGAAGTATAGGTCGAGCCGTTCGGCTACTTCAAATACGGCGGACACCGCTTTGATGTGATCTTCGAGGTTGGTGCTAGTGGCGATCGCGATGTCATCCATGTAGATGCGGATCGCCGTTCCCCTTGCATTCCAATAGTCAATAGTGTCCCTATATTCATAATTCATCATGTTTTGGAACGTAGCTGGTGAGTTTTTCAACCCAAAAAACATGACTAGGGGTTCGAACAGGCCATATTTGGTTTTAAATGCAGCTTTATGTTCGTCTCCTTCCTTGATTCGAATGTTGTTGTAACCATCCCGTACATCCAGTTTGGTAAAAATGCGAGCTCCACTAAGGTCTGTAAGGAGCTCCGTGATGAGAGGTAGGGGGTACTGGTTGCTGATGGTGATGTCATTGATTCGTCGATAGTCTTGTACTGGCCGTAATTTGCCGTCCTTCTTCTGAATAAAAAAGAAGGGTGAGGCGTATGGTGAGATGGAGGGTCTTATATATCCCTTAGCTTCTTGCTCTCTAAGGAATTTGAGTAGCCCTTTGTCTTCTTCCTGTGTCATTGGATACACCTTGCAAGGCAATGCGTCTGGTGCGTTTGGTTTGAAATCAATTGCGTGATCCCATGGCCTTGAGGGTGGGAATCGCGCAGATTCTTCATCACTGAATAGTTTACTGAATCGTTCGTATACCTTCGGAACGACTGCCGCGACTTGGTTCTGGCCGGCTTGTACGGCCAATTCTGTTGCTACCCCTCGGATTGTGGATTGTGTCTCCAGGGTTCGTACGATGGATTGTTTTTCTTCGTCAGTCATTATTGTTGCGATGACTGGTCGCTGTCGGATAACACGAGGATTGATCGATGAGATGACAACTGGTAAGACACGTTCGTCAATGACGGCGCTTCGCCAATTGAATCGTGGTTCAAACGACGCCAGCCAAGGGTACCCTAGAAGGATGTCTTCGCTTCCTATATCGGTGATAAGGAAACGCATTTCTCTATGAATCCCTTTGGTGAATACGTCTAGGTCAAGGTAATGGGTGATCTCCCCTGATTTATTCGTGGTGTTGTCAATGTTGTAGATTTTCTTGGGCGTTGGAAGTTCTCGTAACCCCAGCCCCATTTTGTTGGCGAACGTGGCGTTCATGAAGTTGTCGGTAGCTCCAGAGTCTACTAGAGCTCGTTTGTCGGCCATGAAGTAACTTGTGCGAATCGATACTGGAATGCGCATGGATCGATAGCGAGTAATGTACACAGAGTTACAACGAAGAGTCCTCACCCAGGCCGTCGGGTTCAGACATTTTGAAAATCCTCTCTCTTCCACAACTGTTGCATAACGAGGTCCTTGACTTCGTCTTCTTCTTCCGCTACTCCACTCAACCAATCCTGCGCTTTCTGTTGGGGGGTTCTCGTTTCTATGACGCTGCGGTCATCAACTATACTCCGCGCGGCGTAGAACCCGTCTTCCTCGGTGTTCCCTTGCCTGGTGCGTGCTGGTCCTTGCCCCGGTTGGTAGTAGGGATTTCGTTTGAGCGGCTGACGACAGTCCCTTTTAAAGTGACCTGGTTTGCCGCAATTAAAACAATTGAGGACTTTCCTGGTTCCATCCGTCTGTATGGGTCCTCTAGGGATTCCTCCCTCTTGGCTCCCACCAGCTCGCTGTTGGTACCGATTTCCTCCTGGTAGGAAGTCTTCATTCTGCGCCACTCGTCCCCGGATTCTATCCGGCGTGGTGTCCATAGCGTTGGGATCCGCCATGCGTGGGAAGTTAGGCCCTCCCCACCTTCGGTTGTTATTGTTGTTGTTGGTACCCTTCCAGTTACTAAACGTCGGTGTTGCCACTGGTTTGGATCGGAAGCCTTCAAGTCGGCTCTTCATATGAACGAACATCTTTTGTTGTTGTATCGCAGCCTCGCGCCATCCTTCGTAATTTCGCGGTTGGATGTTTTGGAAAATGAATTGATACATTGCGTGGGGCAATGCATCTGTGAAGATACGCAAAACCAGCGGTTGATTGACATCGTAGTTGGCATGACGTACCAACGTCTCGAACTTGGTTATGAGGCCGTCCAGGTCTCCTGATTGCATGCGAAGTCCTCGCCCTAACTCTGCTTGGGCCTTTTCTTGTTCTAATACGTCGGCGTATTGCCTGTTGAATGCACCGATTACTCCGTTCCATAGGCGTTCGTCGGTAGTTGCCCATCCTTGAGCTACGACTTGGGTGCGTAACCATGCGTTTACTCCCTTAACCCATTCGTTAACGAGTGCCCCCTGAATGTATGTGAGGAAGAACATAGCTCGTTGATATGGGTTACGCATAAGCGTATTTGTAATGTTGACTCCTTCGTATAGTTGCCATTGAGTGATGAATTGCTCTGCCTTTGCCCTGTCGCCTGTGAATATGACGGGGGGGTTGCCTACCAGTTTGTCTCCATGAATGCCGCCTGGCTGTGGTGCTTGCGGCATGGGAAATGGAGGTCCTCCTGGGGGTCCTCCACCACCGGGTGGTCCTCCTCCTCCTGGTGGCCCTCCGCCGAATGGTCCTCCACCTGGTCCTTGTCCTGGTGGTCCCCCTCGTGGCCATCCAAATGGTATTCTTGGTGAACTTCCGCGTCCTCTGTCGGACGGGGGGTCGGCTTGATCGGGTCCAATAGCTCGGTGTAGTGCTACCTCATCAGGATGCATCGGCATCTCCATATGCCCTGTGTGCGGGTTGATAGTTCCCGCTACTGGTTCCATGGTCATTGTACGACTCATGATCGGATCTTGTATATGTAATGACTCAGCTAACTGTAGTGCGATAATTTGATCGCTCCCTCTTTGTGGTGCTGGTGACCGTACTTGTATGTTACTTGCTTCGCTAGCGACCGATGGTGTGCTGGTACGGGTAGTGGGGGTGTTATCCGGAGATTGACTTCGGATTCTTCGTGCGTGATCAATGCGGTCTTGATCCGCTGCGTCTTGTAATGTAATGTCGAGTCCGAGGTCTGGTCCGGCAATGCGGAATGCTTCCCAATGTCCGCCGACTTCTAGATTTTCAATCCAGCGAATCTCTGTCCAACAAGCACGTTCGGTGTTGAACTCAACTGGGTACCAGTGCTCCTCTCCTGATGAATATTCCGGCGCACTTGACCGTGCGTGATATCGTTCGATTGCGTTGACTACTCTCCAGCTAGCTCCTTTGATGAAGGACTCTGGTACGTTCTGTTGTGGTTGTTGATTCTCGATTTCGTAAGGGATGAACCCTCCTTCTGCGGCCCAAACTTCTCTGGTTGTACGTTGCAACGCCACGGTGGGATCCTGGTCTTAATGTAACGGTTCGCTAACCGTTAGTCCGACTTGGACGACTTTGAGTGACTTGCAACACGTGACTGGGCTTCTCGGACACTAGGTTGGCTAACACTAGGTCCCCTTAGAGTGAAAAGGGCGTGGTAGCACCTCCACTAGATAGACGATGATGGAATAGAGATGAGAGAGAAAGAGGATGACCAAGAAGACGAGAATAATCAGACTGGAAAGGAAAGGAGAAAGAAACAAGATAGCGAATTGAAGAAGACCAGGATAGGGATCCCTGGTCTTTACTAGTCGACTTATATACACGTAAGACTCGCTTTAAAGCGGAGTCTAAACTAAGTAATGAGTCACGAACCCTAGTACAGCTATCCTAGTATGACGTAGTGTCCACATGCACATGACGAGAGAGAACAATAACGCTGTTGACAGCGTGTGAATCCGTGCTACAACGATACTCCGACTCCAGTCCATGACTAATATAAGCTGACAGTCGTAGTCATAACCGACGCGTCAGTTCACTTCTGAAGCAGTCCGTGACACGCCTGGCAGTCCTCCTGGTCTGTGTCCTCCAGATCCTCCTGGCGGTCCTTTGCCAGGTCTGAAGTACGAGTGCACCTTCCCTGGCTTAGTATTTGCGAGGGTAAGGGCTGCTGCTGCCGTAGAAATTACTGGCATCGTCTGTGTTGCCATTGAGAGACTTTGATTATGCTCTATAGCGGTGGAACTTTGAATATGTCCGGTTTCTGTGTCGTCGACTGCTGCTGCGGCGACTGTAGAGGGAGCGATTGACTGTCTTCCGAGGTTGTACTGGGAAGGTACTGTTTGTGTGGCTACCCAATGGCTAGATCTAGAGTCTTGCTGTATGAAGTACCACTGTCTGCTGTCCTCGTCGTATTCGACTTCGAGGTAGGTCTGGCTAAGGAGATCGTAAACTTGATATCCTTCTGTGTTGTTGGATTCGTTCCAACGGGCTGCTCCTCTGATGTGTTCTGGTAGATTGTCTTCGAATCGTCTTTCGATTACGAAGGGATTAAATCCTTCTACGCTTCTAGACTGGGTGAGTCTTCTGTTCTGTTTCCCCAGTGTGGCTGTCTTCTAGAGACTTGACTTAATGTTACGTCACGGTAGGGACGTTCACCCGACGTGGGTTTACGTTTACAATGACAGGAACACTAAGGGTCTGGACTGTGGTTCGGTGTGAGAGTACTAAGTTCGAAGAGAACTTAGTAAGCTTCTGATGACGAGTAACTCTCTGCTAAGTCAAGCAAGGACTTTGAGAAGAGTTATGAGAGGAAGGTCTTATCACGCAAGTGAAGGAGTGGGGATGGTTCTGCTTGTTGTCTCTAGTACCGTAGGATACAAGAAGTCAAGTCTAAGGCTATGTGCTACCTATGGACGAGACTTTATAGTAAATGGGAACAATAGAGAACTAAGAGACCAATGTGTCAGTATCCAAGTCCACGTCACTGAAACAGTATGAGAACAATAGAGTACTAGGACTGAGTCATAACAAAGTGTCCTAGTACTGAGTCACTTGGGTAAAGATGACCTGTCACCTAGCTAAGGACGACGTGTCCTTCTAGAGTCATCATGAGTCATAAATATCAAGAAGGGTGAGAAATGAGAAAGAAAATATAGGCGTCATAACAGAACACAAGGCTGCGTTCAAAACCAAATACGGCCTATACGAGCCCCTTGTCATGTTCTTTGGGTTAAAAAATTCACCAGCTACGTTCCAGAACATGATGAATTACGAATATCGTGACACAGAGCATATCTGAGAATTTGTCAGTTGATCATTGAAGCTTGGGATAGTGTATTTGCACAGATCCTCATGAGTCTGCCCAAGCTGATTGAGATAGATGTCATCATGATACAGCAAGTTTCCATTGACAGTTGCCTCTTCAATCGTGGACCCGTGGTAGCTCGAAGTGGAAACTGTTCTGTAGTGTAACCAAGGGGCATCTGGCAATGAGGCCAATTCTGGAGAGCTGGGTCCTTTGCATAGGATTGGAACTCAGGACAGTACTTCAGTAGCACGTGAATGACAGTGACTCTGAGCTGGAGATAAAATGACTTGTGCTGCTGGTGTGTGGGACAAATGTTGCGATTATATTCAAGGCCTTTCCCAAGCTTGAAGCGCTCCAGTATTGGTGCAAGTCACATATGCTCAGGATCGCCATTGCAAACATTGTAAAGGACTCCAAAGGTTCCAGATGTCAATTTGGCAGGCCCAGAAGATCCACACTGCTCAACGAATATGGACGTGCTGATCTGGACATTGTCGTAACAGAAGACATGGATCCCAGAACCAACAGTGACCACTGCTTGGATACAATGATTTGCAAGAGTAGCCAGATTATTCAAGACCAACAGGTAGCTCACAGAGAGGCCACATTTGTTACGGTTAGACGGACCGCTCTGCTCGGCTTGAGCTAAGGTACTGTGACAAAAGTTGTTCTGTTGGATTCGGATCAACTGGGTCCGCAACTTGTGTGTAACCTCGGACGGATGCGGATAACCCGGACGCTGATAGGGTTTGTAGGACCCTATGATGACGGCGTGGGACTAAAACCCTCGTGGACTTGGTGGTAACAGAGCAAAGTCTGTGATAGGAATGACTGGGGAAGTCGACTGGACTTATGCAGCTCCTGGCCTAGAAGGCAACGTAGAGTGTCTGATTGATACAAGAACTCAGACCTAAGGTCTAAGTTCGCTAATGGTACAGCTTTTATACTAAGTACATGAGTCACTACTACTGAGTCATAATACTAGGATGAGTCACCTATGACGCTATAACTCCACTAATACTACTAGTCTCTGTAATAGTATGAGTCACTATGACTCGTCGTATCGAAGGTGGTAGAATAGTCTGGAACTAATGATGTCATAACCACATGATAGTCCCAACTCATGTGATACATCGACACTGCATAATCAGAACGCAACAACATTGATGCAGTGCATCAATAGTCTGCTGCAAACATCCAGAGCTCCAGAGAAAAAGTCCAAATTGAGCAGAAAAGCCTAGCACACGACCAGAGCAATGGTAACATAGCTGTTTCACCAAGATATTGCACATCTAGTATAGAATATCAGTACTCAGAAGATTACAGAGTACAAATCACATACAGCTTCCGGGTTTTTCTTTTTATTAGTCTCCTTCACCAGAGATGTCTGAGCTGCACAGAGGAGTACTGATGTCAGAAAGGGTGCACACTTGCTAACATCCACAACAGTCCAGGACTTGATAAAATCTGGGGTAATAGCAGAGAGACCTGGTAGAATTTCTGTCTTAACAATAGAGTCCATTTCCTTCTCTATAACCTCAGATATGAGCTCAAGAGCATGTGGTCACATTCATGACCAAAGTTTTTGTTTACCAGAGTGAGTCCCAAGAACAGAATCAAGAATTGTCACAAACCTGGTGCTGCCAGGTTTATAAAGCTCATTCTGATAGCCAGAATATTCAGCATTGTCATTATTGAGGACCTCAATGATAAGGTTGAACAGACTCAACCGCCCGGCCTTCAGTAAGTCAATTGCGTTCATGATTCTTTCTCCACAAGACATCCTTGATGCACGGGGCCAGACATCCCCTCTTGCTACAGATGGGTTGGACGAAGATGCAGAGCTATAAAAACGGTTTATTGATGTCTGAGGCAATTACAGAATAAGCTAATGTAGTGCTTGCATTCCCACTGGCAAGACTCAGGCTTCTTTACTGAGTTGACTGACTCCTCCCAGTACGTGCCCCTTGCTGCTCAAATATAAACAGCGATCCTAGAACTGAGCTAGGTGTTATGGGGGACTGAAAAGAGATGCCAGAGATGTTGTGTCTAGACCTGGAAATGACAAAGGAATCATGGGCTGGAGCAACAGTCCGACTCAGAGAGCAAGTGCCAGAGATTTCCAGAGTTGAAGATGGCACAAACAATAGAATTTCGCCCTCAAATCCAGAAGGTGTCCACCTTGGAGTTGCACACATAGGTCTAGAAGCAGAAGAGATCAGGATGCTGCCAGAGGAAGGAGGAAACATAGTGGGTGTGTAGTGCACACATGTATGTGCAAGCACGTTTATTATTCACACAAGTCAATCTCGATCGTGTCATTACCGATCTCGTCATTACTCCTTTGTGTTGCAACATGGTACACTCACCTGGCCAACTTGAGCATTCACCAAACACACAGATCTCTGCCACGCACGATCACGGTGGATCGAGTGTCTTTCCAATTCCATTTTAGACCATCCAAAATTCCGACCCCTTTCCTTTTGCAAGCACAATGAAATCCCTTCGGCAGCTGCACGTCTGCATGCCTCCATTCTCCCGACTCCTTTCCACTTTGGACTTGACCCAATGTCTCTTCATTCCATTCCTATCTGCTCGCACTATGATCTGTCTGTAGCTTTACTTCTCTTTGTATCCCTTTGATCTTGTCCTCCCACAGAATGTATCTATCATGTCCCAATAGTCCGGTGGCCACCCGGTGACTCGGGGCGAGCCGCGTCGGTGACATTCCCACACCACCACGGGCGCCAATTCGAGTCCACGTACATGCCCCCGGTGACACCAACCCTGGGGGGCAATACATCGTGTATTGGGCCCGATTACGACCCGCCGTTTTGGGACGCGGTCCCGTTTTGGCGTCATTGCTCCCGCGGTCGGCGCATTCGCCGGTGGCCTGCCATTTCGAGGCCGCACAAGGACACGAAGGTCGTCCTTCGCCATTGGCGTTTGCGAGGACGTTTGCGGGGGTGTTAGCGAGTGCAGACGAGGACGGGTCGTGCGAACGAACGCACGCAGCGTTGAGCCGTGCAGTCAGCCCCTTTGGCTGGAGCCACGGTAAGGGGTGGTAGAGGCCGCTGCCGCGAGCGACGTTGTGTGCGCGCGCGAACGCAAACGGCATGCGAGGAGACAAAAAGAGGGCGGGAAACATTGTATTTAGCACGATACGAGCTTTGAATACAGGGGGAACCGTAACTACGAGAGCGGAAGGGATGCAGAAGGGGGGGGAGGGAGTAAAAGGGAGGTGAGGTGACGAGGCTCGGATCGTCGACGATCCGAGCCTCGATAGGAAACAACGACATGCGGGGGCGACGTGGGAGGGTACGTGGGGCCAGGGCCAGGCGGAGATGCAGGAGGGAAGGGGGAAAGAGGGCTGCAGACGAGACGGCGGACGATGCGGGCGCGCAATTAGCTAGCAAGGGGGAGATCAGCAAAAAAGCGCAAAATAAAATGAGAAAGTACGTACCAGGGACTGAGAAGCGTCCCGAATACTCGAAAGAGGAGTGTGGGACGACGGCGAAAGAGCGGGCGAAGCGGCAAGGAAGATGCTGTGAGAGTAGAGGCTACACGAGGCATGGGGACCAGCTTGTGAGCGGGCCGTTTACGAGCCGTTTGCGGGGCGGTCGAATTGGAATCCAATGGGATGTAAAGAACGGGAGGCGAGCGAGCGTGTGTGCGTGCAGCGTGCGTGCGTGTAGGCGTTGCGTTGAGAGGCAAGTGGCAAACGTTGTGGGAATGCAAGACCGAAATGGAAGGTGTGCCACGCGATGGCAATCTGCCTGGCTCTGAGTCAGCTCAGGCCTGAACATAGTGTCCCCCTGCTGTTGCCTCACCCGCAGCACTATCTACAATAAAAATTAGGTTATTTTGTTGACATTTTGGGTGATTCAATGTCTCACTTATTTCTCAGATCCCCAGGTTGTGTGGGAGTTTCCATGATGGGTCCTAAAGTGTCCCCAAATGCAAGATCAACCTGGCTGGGCTGGTAGGGCTCCAACTGTTTATATATATAAACCATTTATAGGGGTTTAAAGGGTTTACTATATAGGTTTATTTATGGCTCACAGTGTAAGTAGTTTATAAACCTTCTATAAACTGTTTATGTGGATGTCAGCAAGAGGGCTGATTGAGGACGCAATGGGTGTTGACCCATGTCAAAGCCACCATCCCAACTTCATTAGGCTTCATTCTTGGCCACCAATCAAGCCACCAATCTCAGAGTTCGATCGGCAGACACCAGAGGCTGTGCCAAAACTTTGCAACCTGCATCAACGAAAAATGTGGTCACAACTCAAATCCTCAATGCCTGTCCAAGCAGAGGATGTTAAATCCTCCATCTCTTGCATAACTGACCTCTGCAAAGAGATCCTGATAAGTGTCCCTATTGGCAATAGGCGAAGTAAGATCCATTTGGTTATGACTGGTGATGAAGGAGAGGATAGCTGGCATACCTTTAACAAACAATTTGATGCATTGTTTGCTGAAGACTGCTGTGATGGACAAGATCGACTCCACCATATCTGCCGTGGTGAGTTTGGCATGGACCTGGTGGTTCAATACCTCTCCACTTTGGACCTCAATTTGCTCCCATTGGATTTGGTGGTGAAAAAGTTGGACCAGCTTCAGGCCAAACTTGAAATTGTCTCATGCATGTTAGTTCTCCAGTCCGATACAAAATGTGACATGATATGACTTCCCACAGGTTGAAGAGGAAACAGACAAAGTTTCCTTCACCAAAGCCAGTGAAAAAACTGCTTGTGCTGGTGCCAGTGGAGGACACGCCTTTGAGCAAATCTAGGCAAACTGGATTGACATCAAAACCAGCCAAACTCAAACCAGCAGCAACAGAACCACGTACAGCTGAAGACGATCCCAAGGACAAGGACTTTGTGCCACCAAGACACCCTTGCCCACGCTCTGAGTCTCCTATCGAAGACATCCCTCTTGATAAGCATGGGAACGAAATTGTTGAAGACTTGCCTCCTGTACCAGTGAGAGGCTTTCCTGTGCTTGCTGAGTATAGCTAACAATCAGCCATGTTACGTTCTGATTACACAGAGTCGATGTATCACATGAGTTGGGACTATCATGTGGTTATGACATCATTAGTTCCGGACTATTCTACCACCTTCCATACGACGAGTCATAGTGACTCATACTATTATAGAGACTATTAGTATTAGTGGAGTCATAGCGTCATACATGACTCATCCTAGTATTATGACTCAGTAGTAGTGACTCATGTACTTAGTATATAAACTGTACCACTAGCGAACTTAGACCTTAGGTCTGAGTTCTTGTACCAATCAGACATTCTACAACGCCTTCTAAGCTAGGAGCTGCATAAGTCCAGTTGACTTCCCCAGCCATTCCTATCACAGACTTCGCTCTGTCATCACCGAGTCCGCAAGGGTTTTAGTCCCATGCCATCATCATAGGGTCCTACAAACCCTATCAGCGTCCTGGTTATCCGCATCCATCTGAAGTTACCCACAAGTTGCGGGCCCAGTTGATCCGAATCCAACAGAACAACTTTCGTCACAGTACCATAGCTCAAGCCAAGCAGAGCGGTCTGTCTAACCGTAACAAGCCAGGCAAAGCAGAAAGTGATAAGTGTGAGCTCTGAGGACTTGGCTGTGGAAAATGCTGTAACACTCAAGGTAAGTGTTCCTAGAACCAGGTATTGTTGATGCTGAGACCTGGATACACAGAGAAAGGCCAAGCTGAAATCAAAACCAAAGGTGAGGGTGAAGCAGAGCAGGCCTAGTGGAGAGGGAGGGGCACCTTCTTCTGGTGAGGACTCCGATGGATTGACAGCACTGAAGGCGGTTGAAGAGGAACAGCAAGGAATTGAAGAAGTGAAAAGGGGTCCACCGTCAGCATCTCACACACATTGGCATCCTCCGAGAAAACACACAGAGCCCGGTTCAAGGGCACCACAGTGGAAATTCCAGTGTCATTATTGTAACAAGTACATGTCAGTAAGCCTCTTCCCAACCCAACCCCTTATGGAATGACTCGGATCTTCCTGGCCCAGAACACAGACCTTTGAGCAAACCCCTGGATGCAATGACTTTGACAATGAGATGTTACGGTTAGACAGACTGCTCTGCTCGGCTTGAGCTAAGGTACTGTGACGAAAGTTGTTCTGCTGGATACGGATCAACTGGGTCCGCAACTTGTGTGTGACTTCTGATGGGTGTGGATAACCCAGACGCTGATAAGGTTTGTAAGACCCTATCGTGACAGTGTGGGACTAATACCCTTGCGGACTCGGTGATAACAGAGCTAAGTCTGTGATAGGAATGACTGGGGAAGTCGACTGGACTTATGCAGTTCCTAGCCTAGAAGGCATTGTAGAGTGTCTGATTGATACAAGAACTCAGACCTAAGGTCTAAGTTCGCTAGTGGTACAGTTTATATACTAAGTACATGAGTCACTACTACTGAGTCATAATACTAGGATGAGTCACCTACAACGCTATGACTCCACTAATGCTACTAGTCCCTGTAATAGTATGAGTCACTATGACTTGTCGTATGGAATGTGGTAGAATAGTCTGGAACTAATGATGTCATAACCACATGATAGTCCCAACTCATGTGATATACTGACTTTGCATAATCAGAACGTAACATGAGAGGCCTCAGCCAAAAATTGGCAACCTTGGTACTCACACCTGCACTGACCATCCGAAAGAGTATGCAGGTGGGACTGGTAGTTCCCAGGAGTTGTCGACTAACCCCATTGACCATGGATACACACTGGCAAGTGCAAAGCTGATGGAGGAGTTTCTTGAAAAGGGATGACTCAACCCAAAGCTTGTTCCCACAAAGAGGGGCTTTCTTCAACACTTCGCTGCTTGGTTGATTGAAGAGGACCTACCATTCACGATGGGCGAATCCCATGGCATCAAGCAGCTGTTTAAGTATCTTGATGTAACCTTCCAGCTGCCAAGTGATACCACTGTCCAAAATGCACTGGCAAAGATTTATATTAAGCTACATGCCGAGGTTGTGCATGAATTGGCAGTGAGTCATGATAGGAACTACAACAGTCATCTGTCCTCACTCCAGCTTTGACAGGCTGTCAAGTCCAAGATTTCCTATGCCAATGACAACTGGACCACATGCCAAATGATCTTTACCTTTGCTGGGACCATTGCCAACTGGATTGACAATGACTGGCGAATCGTCGAGTGCATGGTCAACTTTTACCATATCCAAGATAAGGACCACGAGGGGGAGTGGGCTGCCAAAGCATTTGTGAACACAGCAGCAGAGCGGGGAGGTTTAAATAAGATGTGTTTGATGTACCTTATCATCGTGAATTTATCTGACAGATAGCGTGTCTTACTTTCTAGCAATATGCATGGACAATGCATCTGTCTGTGATGTACTTGCAAGAGCAGCTGGTGTTCTGCTGTTGCAAAAGTACAGCCTTCAATTCCACCCGCAGAACACATAAATATGCTGCATGGCACATGTCATAAATTTGGTTGTGCAGGCCATACTTGCAGAGCTCAATGAGGCAGACAATCCAGAACAAGAAGACTACTATTGTCACGGATCGCCCCGTGACACGCCGGAAGAAGGTCACGTTCGACAAGAAAGCAAAGGTGCAAGCGCTGGTACAAGGCGTGCAAGCCTTTAAGGAGAAGATGCTGGCTCTAGAAGCGGAAGCGGAAGTACGCAGAGAGCAGCAAGCGCTGGCACGTGCCGTGAGTACCCACCAATATGCAGTGGTGCGACGTACTGGCAGTGTCACAGGCAGAGTAAGGACCACGTGACGACGCCCAGATGTAGGACATCTAACATATAAGTCACGGGCTACTTTTCGGAGCAAGACCACAAGAAGAAGTCACGTGACAGGGTCATGTGATGGACGCCCAGACCCAGGGGCCAGACTTGAGCCTAGAGGGGTCTAACCGGATAAGTGACGGGCAGCTGATGAAGTTATGACATCATCTAGACAGGGTCTAGAGGCAGATGGTCTGGCCAGCAAGATCTGGAAGGGTCTAGAAGGATTCCGGCTGGGAGTTGGAAAGGTTCTGGAAGGTTCTAGGTGGGCTTGGTGGTAGGGCCATGAGGCGCGTGGTGCACAGAGGTATTTATCCCATTGGTGGGAGATATGGACATGCGTTGGACATGTGTTGGATGCCCCTGGCATGTGAGTTGCCTTGAGGCTTGTTATCTATGAGTCATGCCTGATAAGCCCCTGTGGCTTGATGGACATTTATTATTGGATGATTACTTACTGTTTCATATTGGAGCGGAGCCTGAAGTATGGCTGCCGTTTAGGATATAAGACTCTGCAGCTCGAGCAGTAGTCTTTAGCTTAGTTGTCTTGAGATTTCTACCCAGTTACCTCGGAGTCGCCCATTCCTGTGTTGTCCCTTCAGATCTCATCTCAATCCAAGCAGATACAGTTGTTGCTTCGCCTTAACTCAGGCATTGTGATCATCCACTTCTGTATATATACCAGCATTCCTATCCCTTTCGACAGGTGATAGAGGTTCAGTTCGTCAAGTGTAGCCGTTGTCATTCATCAAGACCCCCCACCCGCCTAAGTCAGGCAGAACGATCGGTAGATCGTTACAACTATATCCTGAACAAGCACATACCATTCCACTACGATCTTGATGACAATGAGGAGGTTGAGCAGATGGAGAACAAGGAGGATGAGGAGGGCAGAGAAGAAGACTCAGATGATGACAGGTTTTTCGAGTTATTGCATAGTAACCTTGAGGACAAGGAGCTTGAGCCGGCACTGGATAGTCCTGTGGACCTAAGTGAAGTCAAGATGGTAGGACATCAGATTTCACAATGTGAGCTGAAGTTGGAACTCACCTAACTCATTTCAACCTGTCAGCTCCGAGCCATCACCAAGAAGATCTGCTCTTCACCCCAGCATTGCAAGCAATTCTGGCCATTGTCAAAGCAGGTCTTTGGCTCTATTAAGGCACTGCATCCATCAAATAAACAACTCTGTGAGCTTATGGTGATTTACGATGTTGTTACTCAGATTTACGATGTTGTTACTCAATGGAACTACACCCATGCAATGATCAAGCGAGCACTTCTGCTTCGAAGGGTCAGTCATGCTCTCTCTGGTTCCCACTTCCATCTCATTTTCTCTCCTTGTAGGCAATTGATAAGTGGGTCTTCGAACACGATAAGATGCATGACTTGCTGCTTAGTGATTGAGAGAGGAGGTTTCTTGAGCAACTGGGCTCAGTTCTTGAGGTGAGTTTACAATGTTGCTTGGTCATCTACATGTACTAACTTAGTGGTAGATCTTCACAAAGGTTACCTTCCAAATGTCTCAGTCAAAAACCCCTATGTTGCCATGGGCAATTCCAATGTATCAACATATGCAAGAGTCTCTTCATGCCAATCTGGCTGATACCTCACTCCCTCCTCATATGCATCGAGCTGTCAAGAAAGGCCTCATGAAACTGGGGCATTATTATGACCTTGCCAAGTTAAACCATTTCAATATCATTGCAACTGGTGAGTATTTCCACATCTCTTTACCAAATGTTTCTTACAACTGATTGATCTGACAGTGTGCCATCCGGCACTACACTTATCTTGGTTCAAGTCAATCAACAGTGATTTGTATGACCGTGCAAAGGAGGTTTTCAAGTACCACTTTGAAGAATATCAAGCTTCAATATCAGAACCCACCCTGTCGCAGCCTGTATCTGAGCTTGCCAGCACAGGGTCCAAGTCATTTCTGGCAAGCATCGCTCATTGTTCATCATCATTACTCAGCACTGTAGCCACACCCACACCTGCATTGGAGCATGAGAGGTATGCTCTTCTTGAGCACAGGATTCAGGAAAGTGATGCACTTGAGAATCCTCTTATGTGGTGGAAGGTGCGTACTCTCAAATGCTACTCCCACCAACTGCTGACAGCCCACTATAGGCTCATCAACATGAATTTCCAGTCATTGCACAGATGGCTCATGATTTCCTGGCTATTCCCAGGGCCATGGTATCTGTTGAATGCCTGTTTTCAAAGTCCCGTCATCTCTGCACAGACCAGCACTCAACTCTGAAGGCAAAAACTCTCACAGAGGCCATGTGCACCAAGGAGTGGCTGCGGGAGGGTCTTCTGAAGTGGGACTGAGGGCTCTTTATGCATACACTTGATATTTTGAGGTTCTGAATATATTTTACATTTCCTGTGTTTATAAACCGTTTATAAACCATTTAATAGGTTTATTTACAGTTTATGTTTAATTTATGGATTTTCTGTAAACGTAAACTAAATAGTTGGAGCCCTATGGGCTGGCCCCTGCCCCCTAGCTTAGCATCTTCCTCTTGCCTGCAGCACTCCTCTTAACATTCCACCACAGCCACCCATCTCCAGCATATTGACTTGCAGGCCCTCTACTCATCCTTTGGTAGTAGTACTGGTCATACTCTTGAGAAAATACAGCCTCGGGCACCAATGATGCCACCAAGATTGTCAAGGCCACCCAATCTCTCAGAGTCAGACAAGGAGCTTGTGCTGGCATTGGGACTGGATGAGGTCCACAAGCACATGGCTGAGAACCACAAGTTCCACATTGATCTTGTGCAGGTGGTTGCAGCAGGGCAAAAAAGCCTTGAGCATACAGACCAGGTGTTGTTCAGCATGCGCAAGGCAGCAGAGCGTGATACTACTACTGATACTAGTAGTATTCAGACTATGACTTGACCCTACTATGAGTACTGGCTGTCTTGGTGGCTTTCCTAGTACCGCTACTCTTAGTATTTGCTCAGTGACTCTTAGTATATAAGTTGTACCATAAGGACACTTGGACTTTAAGTCTGAGTTCTTGAATCACATTGACTCTTGACATTGGACCTCAGAACGAACCCTTTGGAGCTGCATAAGTCGTTTGACTTCCCAGTCTCACTCCTCTCAGTGACAGCATAAGCCAGCACACTTCCCTGTTCACTTATCACCAAGTCCACCCAGAGTATTCCTCTGTGCCTTCGTCACCATGGAACCACCTTACCAGATCCCCCATCCAAAAGAGCTCACAGAACACCTTTGTAACTGTTGGTTAGAACACCAAGCTCAGAACTCCAGAACCTGCAGAGTTAGTCACAATCTAGAACCTGCTCAAGTTGAGTGACATGTGCCATCAACATGTAACAAATAGTGCCTTTTGTGGGATCAAGCCCCTTTTGGGCTTCTTCTGTCATTGACAAAAAAGGTGTATGTTACAGATGTAATACTAGTAGTCTCTGCAATCAAGAGAAGATAAGATAGACAAGTAAATAAATGGGGAGCATCATCAAGTAGGATAGTGTGACACAGCCTGCAACACCTCCTGCAGGCCAGCACCATTATTTTTCTGAATGTAATCACAAAACTTACGAGGTGTATATTTGCCCTCATACCTCTCACCCAAGAATCTCTGGGCAAGGGCAAGGTCCCAACCTGGTTTGGCAATCAGCTTCTCAATCAGCTCCACAACACGGGCACGACGGCAGTTCTCTGTGCCCTGTGCCCGATTACCCTGCCTCCACCTGGAACCCCATCCCTCATTGAGATTCCGCACAGGCAGAAAGCCATTGAGTCCAGTGGACCACTCAGTCCAGATGTCACAGATGCGGGTGACTTGCTGAAAGTGGTAGCATGGCACATAGTCTGCCTCATACTGCCACTCATGCTTCCGCATACACACCTCATCAAACTTGTCTGTGAGTGCCTTCCACTGAGCCAGCTTCCTGTCATCATCTGAGGAGACAGCCTGTGGGAGTGCTGGTGGTGTGGGGAGTGTCACTGGCTGACTGGCTGGTGCTGGCATGATGGTGGATGATGACGCTGAGGTTGCAGACACACCAGGATTGGTCAGCAAGCCAGACAAGTTGATGGTGATGGCAGGGAGGGGTGGGGGTGGTGAGAGGGGGGTGAATGAGTTGGTGACTGCAGGTGCAGGAGGTTGGACAGCAACACATTGGGGTGGCAAGGGAGCAGGGGGAGGAACAGCAGGTGGGGGAGGCAAGACAGCTGAATAACAGAACAGACAAGTCGCATGGTGCATCAGTCACCTTGCAGAGGTGCTAGGGATCCAGAAACTCACCAGGTGTCTTGTGTTTTGAGCCCTTGGAGGCACCCAGCAACCGCTCAAGGCGTGCATTCTGCTCCCGCAACTTCTGGAGCTCATCCCAAAGCTTGCCATGGTTCAGCTCCTGCTTCATATGCAAGTCAGCAGCATATCCACGCATGCTCCGTGCCATGTGATCTGGGAGGGTATGGAAGGCAAGTCGGGCCTTCTCCTCTGCTGCAGCAACAAGGGCTGCTGCATTAGCAGAGAAGGCAGTGAAGCTTGGGAATGTGAATGGAGCAAAGCGAAAAATGGGGCAGAGGGGATACTTGGCATGGAGCAAGGCACAGTCCTGCACAAGAACAAGACGGAGCCACTGCAGGAGTTTGAGAAACTGCCGCAAGGCAATGTCTTGATTTCAGCGAGACTGCATCACACGAACATCAAGTGCAGCAAGCTCAGCTTCAACCCATGGGAAAAGGTGTGCCAAGACATCTGCAGGAGGGTCTGCAAGAGTGGCTGGGTCAGAAGACATGAGTTTCTTGTAAGGAATAGAACTCACCAAGCTCAGCTCGTGCAAGGAAGTACTCCTCTGGCTTGCGTGCATTGAATGAGGCTGCCCCAAGCAAGGCGTCAACTGGAAAGGCACGGTCATAGCAGTTTCGGAAGGAGCCACTCTCATTCCACCCTCCAAGAGCCTTGGTACCAGCAACAGTTGCCCCATGGGCACGTGAGTTCATGGCACTGTAATAGCGGCCAGCATGCATGCTCTTCGTGATCTCAACATTGTTCTCCTTGTGCATGATGGTCACCCGCTTGAGGTGATCTGAGTCAGAGGTCAGACAAGCACCAGAGACACACAAGAAGAGGCCCAACGCACTGTCATAGGTCATCTCACTCTTGACATCCTCCTTGCTTGCAAAGACATGGTAATCATACCACTCCCGATAGCCATACTCACCATAGCCACCTGTGGTGAAGCTGGGAACAAAGCTTGGGGCTGGCCGCTTCATGACATGGAAGAAGGCAAAGAACAGCCTCGCAATGGCACCAACAGGACAGAGCTCAACAAGGCGGTGACGAAGGGTGCCATGCTCATCAACACGGCCTTGCTGGTTATGCTTTGCATTGTCTGCAAGGGCTGCAAGGACCTGTGGGAGAAATTCATTCAGTGTGAGCAGCAGGGGGAAACTCATTATCATAGCTCACTGGCACCCTCCTCCCAAGACAGATGTCATCCATGGGGATGTGAGACACAAAGAGGTCAGACCAACAGAGGATCCGAGAGCTGCTACCACGCACAGCTGTCGTGGTAGAGAAAAGCAGCATGGCTGCATCCCGAAGACCAACATAGATGCGCTGTGGTCCCGAGAACTCCTGCAGGCACCAGGTGGCACACTGCACGAGCTCTGCCTCTGTGTATGTGTCTCAAGGAAGGTGGTCATCAGTGTGGTGCAAGTCTGAAAAGGTGCTGAAGCGACTGACCTGATGAGGTGCCTGCAGCCTTCAGAGCCTGTGAGCTTTCGACTCGCTTTGGCTCGTCATGCTTCTTGGCTGTCTCAATCATCCTGACCCGAGAGTCGGAGCGCAGGGGGGTCTGCGCATCGGGAATGTCCCGGTACATGTGGGCGTGGTTGAAACGCCAGTGCTCGAGGGCAGAGATTGCCTGCGAGATTGCCTCCTTGCCAACATTCGAGTTGGGTATGGTGCTCTTTCTCCCCATCATTTTCTGTTTGTGCACCAGTTCAGTGGATGGGAGCCACAGGAGGACGAAGGGAGAGGGAAAGCATACCTTCTCACGCATGGACTCGTAACCCAAGAACATGGCCACCTTGGCTGCCGTGATGGGGAAGGCCGGGATCGTGGTCCAGCCAGGGACGATGTTCATCCGCTCTACTTGATAGCCCTCCCACCACTTCTCGTACTTGTCGACGTGCCTCTTGTAAGTGCCTGCAGTCGACTTGTCACTCTGCTCTCGCTTCACGTGGGCCAAGCGGGCGGCCTGTGAATCTGCCTCGAGAGCTGCGAGGGAGGCCTGCATCCCTGCAGATGGCTCAGCACTGGTGGGCAGCGCGAGAAGGCCCGTCGGTGGGCAGCACGTGGGGCCTGCCAGTGACAGGGTCTCGCCCACGAGCGGGGACGAGGGTGCCAGGAGGGAGGGCGATGGCTTGGGCAGGTAGGCTGCCTCAGCCGTGCTACCGAGGTGGCCGTCGAGCGGGGACATGCGCAGGCAGTCCTGGAATGCTGCGTCGATGTCACCCAGGCCGCTGGTTGTGCCGTTGTCGCTGCTGCCAAGCTGGCAGCGCTCGGCGTCGTGGCTGAGTCGTGCTGGCAGTGGGGGGCGTGGTGGTCGCAGGACAAGGCGACGACGAGTCGTCCTTGGCTGGTCTTCTTCCTCGTCGCCGCTGCTGTCAAGTTGACGGCGCTTGGCCGTTGGGAAGGTGCCGTTTTCGTCCACAGCGTCACTGCCGTTGAGCTGACAGGGCTCGGAGTTGTGGCTGGGCGGCCACAGGTGCTGCCGCAGCGGAGAGACAAGCCGCCGAGGCAAAGTCGTCCGCTGCGACAGTGTGGCCGTTGGTGGGAGGAGAGGAGGGGGTGTGGGTGCAAGCGCAGGTGCGGGTGCAAAGACCGAGGCGGCGGGAAGAGCCACCACGTCTTTGCTGCCGTCATTTTGGTCCTCGGCATCACTGCTGTTGGCTCGACAGAACCGGGTGGCCAGCGACGATGCTGGCATCACCGTGTGGCCGTCGCTGTGCTGGCCGTGGCCCTCGGCGTCCATGGCGTCAAGTCGATGGCGCTTGGCAGCGAGGGGCGAGGGCCTAACCCAAGGGCGCATGTGCGCTGGCTTTGGTGGGCCATGGGGCATGTGGGGCAGGCTGTGGGGCATGGAATAAGCACACGGCAGACAGGACAAGGGCGAGGGAGGGCCAGAGAGGGCGTGCAGGAGAACGGCGCGACTCACTGAGAGAATCACGCAAATACGAGGGGGCACGCGCGAATACGAGCCCGGCACGAACACGAGAGCGGTGGCGTGCACCGAGAGAGGGGAGGGGAGGTGATGGCTGCTGGGATGGGTCAAATTCAGGTCAGCATGCGAGGCGCGAGGGCAGAACGCGACCACTCACAGTCGCAAGGGAACACAGAGAGGCGATCAACGAAAAAAAACGCGCACGAGAGCACGACGAGGGGGCGCACGCGAATACGAGAGCGGAGAGCGGTGGCGTGCACCGAGAGAGGGGAGAAGCGGATGGCTGCAGGGATGAGGCTGATTTGGGTCAGCATACGAGGCGCAAGGCGGAACGTGCGACCACTCACGGTCGCAAGGGAGGGCAGAGAATGGGGCCGACAAAAAACGCGAAAACGCGTTCGGGAGTGCTGGAACTTTCGTGTGGCTGCTGGTGGGACGTGGGGGGTGGTCGAATGGACAGTCGGCAGCGGCCAGGTCACGAGAGGGAAGGCCGTTCGATGCGAATGTTTGACGGCGCACGAGAGGGCGAAAAAGACACAAAAAAAACGCTCGAGAGTGTTGGAACTCTCGAGCGGAGGCTAGTGGCACGTGGGGGCGGTCGCGTCGACGGTCGGCAGGGGCCAGGTCACAAAAAGAAAGCAAAGAATCGAGAACGCGCGCAGAAAAAGACGAGGAGGGGGGTGCAAAAAAAACGGTCGTTCGACCTGGGCTCAGTGGCTGGTTTGGCGGCTATTCGTCTGGTCAGCACATGTGCGATCGCTGGCACGTTGCAGCGGTTGCGTCGGCGTCTCACAGGGCTCGGAAACGTGGGGCGTGGAGGGTGCTGGACGTGCGCTGCCGAGGACGACTTAGAGAAACGTGCACGCGCTCGCTCTGCGTGCTTTCCGAATCGGGAAAATGAGAGTCCGTGGACCCGCCGGCTGGGGGCCGGGTCCACGACCCCATTTGGGAGGCGATCGAAAGCGATCAGTGGGAGTCACCATGTATTCGACTGGTGACCGGTGACCCCTATCCGGATAAGGCACCTGTCACCTGCGGTGTCACCAGCGCGAGCGGGTGATCCGTCGTACACTCTATGTATAAGAACCCACTCTGTAGCTCTCAAATGAATTATCCAGTTGTCTTCTTTTCTACCACTTGTGTGCAAGCTCGTGTACTTCCTCTCTCGTCTCTCATCTTTTGCCTTTGTTCGACTTCGTCTTCTTGCACTTTCCTCTCCCTCTTGCTCACTGTTCCCTCCGATGCCACCGACTGACCGCGCTCGCCTCAGACTTGGACTTTGAATGGCTCGACTTAGCCGTCTTCTCGCCCTGCCCCACCTGGAAGTTCTCCACTTTGGGCATGCACCAACACTTTGGGTGCATACAGAAAAGGAAAGTGCATGGGAAACGTAATGCTATTGGAATTAAAACTCTGTTTTACCGGTCTGTATATTGCAGGTCTACCTTCATATACAGACGGTCACCGGTCTAGCCTGTGCACAGACGTCGATGTGAGCGTCAAAGGGAGATCACGTTATCGTTCCCACGGGCGACAATCAGGCCAACGCCCGGAGAGACGCAACTCCCAGTCCACACACCGTCGACTACAAAGCCATGCAAAAGCAAAACAAGCCTTTTTCCTTCAGGAAAACGTTCCGTGAGGTCTTCTCTCCCTCTAAGAAGAGTGATCAATCCATCCATGAGTAGCCGCAGGTTTTGAGTTCTTTCGTCGCTTGCTAACTCGGACTGGTCTCTTTCAGCTGATGGCCTCGATCCTGTCCCATCGGGATCGATCGGCGGGGGCAGGGATGTCGCGATGGGCATTCTAGAGACTTCTCTCGCTACTCTGCAAGCGGGAAGTACTTTGGTGTCCAATGCTCCCTTCATTTCTCCGGTCGCAGGCCTTATCCTTCAGGCGCTCCAGATGCGAGGTGTACGTTTCTGATCACTCTTTCTATGTCTCGGGTGTTAACAGCCGTACGTTGAATAGGAAGTGAAGCAGTGCAAAGAGGAATGGGGTGCGGTGATGGGGAAACTCGCGGACATCGCTAGGATCGTTATCGACGTCGGAAAGTCATGCAAGGCACACGGCCTCGTTGAAGAAGATCTCCCGGATGGTGTACGCGATATCTTGCAGTCCCTTCACAGGTACGTCGGGCATTTCCTTATCCAGGCTTCTTTCTCTGACGCGACACAGCGATCTCGGTGGAATAGAAGGCGCGTTGAAACAGTGTGCAGAGACAAAGTCAATCAAGATGGTGCTACTGCGTGCGGACATGCTGCAGAGGGTCAGGAAATACGATGCCAAGTTATCCAATGTTCTTCAATCGTTCCAGGTCGGTCCCTTCAACCGTGCCTTCCTTATTGCAGTCATACAACTCGCTTCCCGTAGGCCAAGCTGCTTTTAGATACCCGCCTCGCTCAAATTGTCGACAAGCGTAAGGTATGCTAGCTGCCCGTTCCACTCTAACCTCAGCAGTGAACTCATACTACCAATAGGTTGATGCCGTGACCCAACCTGACGTGACCATGTGAGGCGTTTCTGGTCCCACTCCGCACATAACAACTTACTGACCTTTCTCAGGTCTCCACCCATCTGGCAGGCACCATCTGCACCACAGATTTTCTTTGGGCGTGATGCTGAGCTCGTGCAGATTCTTGATATGATCACTGCCAACATCGGATCACATCCCGCCAGGATTGCCATTCTAGGATTCGGAGGATATGGCAAAACCACCCTTGCACGTGCTGTGCTCACTGCTAAACAGATCAAGGACCACTTTGGCGATGCCAGATATTTTGTTCCCTGTGAATCCGTTACATCCTCCGGAGCTCTCTTGACTGAGCTTGGAAAGACACTTGGTGTATTGGAGGGTGGCACGGATGCCATGTGGTCTCGCATTTCTGCAGTGTTGACCTGCAAAGATTCTATTATTTGTTTCGATAACTTTGAGTCTCCTTGGGACCAGCATGTTGAAACGAAACAATCTGTGGAAGAGCTTCTGTCGAGAGTCACAGAACTTCCTTGTGTTACTGTTATTATCACAATGCGTGGTGCAGAGCGGCCAGCTCAAACTCATTGGACACAGCCCTTTCTTAAGCCACTGGAGACCCTTGGTCCTGATTCGGCCAAGGAAATCTGGCAGGCTATTGCTGGGAATTATGATGATTTCTCAGAGAAACTGATTCAGGTTGTGGACTATGTCCCCCTTGCTGTTGATTTGTTGTCCCACCTTTCTCAGGTGATGCCATCTGAGTTGTTGTGGGAAGAGTGGACCTCCAAGCAAATAAAGGCCATTCAGACAGGCCAGGAGAATAAGCTGTCAAACTTGGAGTATTCCATTCAGCTATCCATTAATAGTGGGAGAATGGAGGCCAATCCAGCTGCCAAGAATCTGCTTGGAGTGCTTAGCATTCTACCAGATGGGTTGCATATAAAGCAGCTTAGCAAATGGAAAGGGATGTTTGTTGACATAGATGTGACATCATGCCTTCAGACACTTCTGCAATGCAGTTTGATAAAGTTAATCAAAGAGAGGTATCAACCTCATCCAATTGTTCGCCATTTTTGTTTTAATCAAGGCACAGTTATACCTATGCACAAGGAAATCTTAGAGGGCTTTTATATCACTTTAGCTCTCTCTGCTTATGACATTGCATCACCTGAAGCCTATGGGGAGATGATATTGGAGGTTAATAATACAAAGGCCACCCTGTTGAGGCTTTTGGATTCAAACTATGAGGACCAATCTAGACTTATCAATGCCTCCATTAATTTGACTATATTTTGTGCAAGTGTTGGGGATTACTCTGAAAAGGTTATAAGCCAGGCTGTTGAGTTTGTACAAAAGAACTGTTGTGGCAAAAATCTTTTAATTCAGAGCTTTCAACATTGGGGAAAACTCTATCATTGTGCAAATGACTTAGAGAAGGCTCAAGAAAAGTTGCAAGAAGCAGAGAAATTGTGTCTATCTGACCTACTTGTTAGCACTCAGTTATATGGCCAGATACTAGAAGATCTTGGTGAAATACATCATGAACTGGATGCATTCAGCAATGCTGAGACCTGTTATAAGAAGGCATTGAAATTACATCAAGATAGTAATGATATTCTTCGTCAAGGAAATTCATATTATGGGCTGGGATACTTGTGTTTTAGGCAAGGAAAAATAAATGAAGCATTCACATTCTATGAGAATGCAGTACAATGTCATGAGAAAGTTAATAATACTTTTCAACTGGCAAGAGATTATGCAGGCCTTGGCAATATATATATGATGCAGAACAGATTGATTGAAGCAGAATCCACCATTCAAAAGGCCTTAAAGTTTCATAAAATAACAAATGCATTTCTTGGGCAAGGGCATGATTATATGTACCTTGGAGATGTATATTTAATGCTCAACAGGCCTGAAGATGCCACAGTTGCATTTGAAAGGGCTCTAGAATTATACAAGTCAGTGAAGTATAATTTAGGTCAAGCAGATATTTACCAAAAATTTGGGAAAATATACATTTCTCAAGGCAAACTGAATGAGGCTGAAAGTTCTTTTAAAAAGGCTTTAGAGCTTTCAATAATGGTAAAAAATTCCCATGCCCAAGGATTTGCCTTGAGTGAACTGGGGCATTTATATATGGCAAGGGGGCAGCTTCATGATGCTGAGGAAATGCTTGAGAAGGCAGTGGGCTTTCATAGGAAAGCACAAGATAGTGCTTGGGAAAAATATGATGCAAAGTACTTAAGTGATGTGGTAACTCAAATTGAGGAAGGAGGAAGAATGGAGTAAAGCCTCTCTTTTCATTTTGTGCTGTTCCATTGGTAAGTAGCAGTCTGCATCAGTCAGCTGGTGAATTGACTAGTGTAGGTACTAGTAAATGGAGTTTGTGTACAATAGTTGACAGAGAATATCAGTTCAGTCAGCTATGACAATATATTTTTGCAACAATATTAATTTTTGAAGCATTGGCAATGAGAGTTGTCACATACAGTAGACAAATGGCCAAAATGTGTTGCGCAGCACATGGCGCAGCACGCAGGCTACAGAAGACTCACCTTTGGTAGAAGGTGTTGGTAGTCTTAAGCGCAGTGTATAGAGCACGAGTGAATACAAGTGATATTCTGCTGGGGAGGGTCTCAGGGTTTTCACCCCTCCTTATATAGGGAAAAGTGGTCCCTATGGTCCCACCATGTCCCTTTGCATAACTATGATGAGTAAAGGTGTCCACTATATCGTGTTTTCAGTGACGCCTGATGTGTGGAACACCCTAGAACATCTCAGAATCATTCACATGACTCTGATATGGGTTATGCCCATAGATGTGCGTAAAGTAGCTACCTAATATGGTAATCATACTTGCGTAGTCTACTTATGTCTTAACTGCTATAGATAAGATACATACGTACTTATTACGTTTCAACACTCCCCCTTGCTAAGTACACGGTAGTGATCTAAGCATAATGAACAAAACAAAACAACATACAATTCAAGAACTTGAACTGAGCACGGGAGATATCGTTAAGAGAAATACTCTCATGTGCTAGTTGTTTTCATAGCAGTTTAAGAAGTCTTTGATGAGACGGGTTAGAGACTAGACAAGAAATTGAAAACTCGGTTTCCGCCTTTCTGTCCCAAACGTCTCAGAGGAAATGTTTCTGTGTAACAGTGGTTAAACTGAACACCACACTTCTCATCGACTCTTAATGACTAGGATGAGTAAAACTCTAATCCTAATCGTTCTCTGAACTTCTGAAATTTGATGCGGCCCAGATTCTTAGTAAACAAATCTGCGGGATTCTCAGATCCTTCAATAAAGAAGAGTTCAATCTTCTTAGCGCGTATGACTTCTCGTATATAGTGGTAACGGATGTCAATGTGTTTAATGCGCTTTTCTTGCACCGGATTAGATGCAAGGAAGATGGATCCTTGATTATCACCGCATAATGGAATTGGTGCTAGGATTATTCCGATCTCTTCAAATAGTGACCGTATCCAGACCAACTGTCTACTCGTATCAGCGAGTGACATATATTCTGCTTCAGTGGAAGAGAGCGCAATAGATTTCTGCGCTCTTGAATTCCAACAGAATACACCATTAGCTAGTTTAACTAAGTAGCCCGTTGTAGACTTTCTAGTGATCGGGTCAGAGGCCCAATCAGAGTCAGCATATGCTAGTAAACCCCCATTGCTTTTGCCATTATAGACTAAAGCATAATCGGATGTACCTAGTAGATAGCGGCAAATATACATCGCTCTATCTAGGTGATCCTTATTGGGGTTCGCTGCAAATTGCGACAATTTAGTCACAGCATAGGCTATATCTGGTCGCGTTCCAATCATTATGTATAGGAGTGATCCTATCACTTGTTGGAACTGAGAGCGGAGCTCTGGGTTTGGAGGATCTTTATTAGGCAATGGCTGATACCCTTCCGGTAACGGAGTAGGAACAGTTTTCGCATTAACGAGCTTGAAACGCTGCAGTACTTTGTGTAAGTAATCTACTTGGTCAATTAGAATACGACCTTTCGATTTCACTATGCACATGCGTAAAAACTCTTGCGTATCGCCCAGATCTCTACATTCCCAGATCTGCATAAAACGCTCTTTCAGAGAACTGATGTCTTTTTTATTTGCTTCAAGAAAGAGCACATCGTCGACATAAACGATAATGACAATGGTTTTGCCTTTATTGACAAATATACCAGAGTCAGAAATAAGTCGCGTGCAGCCTATTCTAGCCATGGGTCCATCAAGCGCTTTCCACCAGGCTAAAGCAGCTTGTTTGAGTCCATAGATGGCTTTCTTAAGGCGCATCACTTTGTTTTTATTTTTGTGGCCAGGGACTTTAAACCCTTCAGGTTGTTCCATGTAAAGCTCCTCATCGAGGTCGCCATACAGGAAAGCTGTTTTGACGTCCAGACTGGAGATGTGCCAATCTTTTAAAGCGGCAAGCACTATCATCATCCAGACTGTCTCAAACCATACCACAGGTGAGAATATTTCGTCATAATCTATGCCTTCAACCTGGGAAAAGCCTTTGGCTACAAACCTAGCTTTTTTACGGCCATCCGACTTTAAGTCGAATACCCATCGGTTTTTTATGACCTTTCTGCCTTTCGGCAGGTCAACCAGTTCAAAGACTTTGCGTTTGCGAAGAGAAGCCAACTCCTCACGACATGCTTGTTTCCACTCCTCCTGTAATTCGCTTGGCATTTTAAGAATGTCCCTAAAGGTCCATTCGCGAATATTGGAGGTATCAGGTGACTCAAGATCATACGGTGGAACTGCTTTGGCAAGCAGATAATCTTGGAATTTGACTCCCCCTTCCTGAGCAAGGCGGGTCAGCAACTGCTGATCTACCTCATCCTCTGAATCGTGCGAACTTTCACTCAATGTATCTGGAAGTTTAGATGCAGATTGCTCAGGAGAGTTTCCTGATTCTGTCTGATCATGGGATGAACGTCGCCAGGAGCTACCCCATTGGTTCTCAACCATTTGTTTCCATGTACGAGTTCGCTCAATGTCTCGGCTAACCTTTGCAGGGTGCCTTTCACCATAGACATTGTCAGGATCGGTAGGTACTTTCCTCAATCACGTTGACCGCCTAGGTTCTACAGATGATGTAGGATCAGGTCGAGACCGTGATTTACCCTTAGGCTTAGGTACAGGGTCAGGGCGATGAGGCGGAGCTTGCTGCTCTGGAGGATCGACTGCATCTGCAGGGACCTCTTCAACCCCGTCGGGTTGTGGAGCGCTACTCCCTTTTGGTGGCTCAGGGGGTGATAAGTCAAGATCACCAGGAGTGGTGTCTTCGAAATCAAGTGGTGGTTGATTAGATGGAGGTTCATCTAACTGGGTTATTCCACATGTTTTCCCAGGAGTCTGCTGATTAGAGCAGCGAGGGAATAACATTTCATCAAAGAGTGCTTTGTCTGAATAAAACAAAGTATTTGGAGTACGCATAAACATGTCACCCTTCATTCCGCTAGGTCTACCTAAGTAGATCATGAGTTCGCTTTTAGGAGAGAGTTTATTTTTTCTGCGAGACTCAGGAATATGGACATATGTGCCACAACCAAAAACTCTAAGATGGGAAATATCAGGGATTTCATTGTTTAATAATTGGTAGGGGGTTTGCCAATTTATACAACTCATAGGAGTCCTATTATAACAATGTGCAGCATGATTAACTGCGAATTCCCACCAGGACTGCGGGAGACAAGCTTCTAACCGCATGGCCTGGGCTTTATCCATGATAGTGCGCATAAAGCATTCAGCGCGCCCATTTTGCTGTGGCGTATGGGGCGTGCTTTGAAGCACTGTAATGCCGGCATCCTTCAATGTTTTTAGAAATACATCTGATTTATATTCACCGCCGGCATTGGACATCCACTCTTTTATGGTAGTATCAAATTGATTTTTGATAAGCGCTAACCATTGTCTCAAAGCTGTAATAGCTGAGCCTTTGTCACGCAAGAGTGTGATCCATGCATACGAAGTATAATCGTCTAGAAAGACAATGAAATACTTGTATTTGGCATATGACGGTAAAGGAAAACTTTTTAAGTCAGAGTGTATCCTTTTAAAGGGTTTGATAGCCCTTGTAATGGAAGGAGGATGCGAGGCAGCAGGCATTTTGCCTTGCGCACATCCAGGACATACATCGCTAGATGTATCAGGAATTTTAATCCCATCGGGAAAACCCTTAGTATGATCCTTAGCATGCCTTAAAACCTCTTTAGATGGGTGACCGAGGCGACGATGCATAAGATCATAATCTACTTTGTAGATATAAGGTGTTTCGATGAACTGCGCTTCTACGCTAGTAGATGCTGCATCTAACCAATATAGTGTATGTCCAGGTATTAAGGGTTTACACTGGACAAACGGCTTTTGGTGTAACAAGGTGATATGCAGCGAATTTCCCAAAACATGCATTCCTTGTTGTAAAAATTCTCCCATTGAGAGAAGACAAATGCTCATAGATGGAATGTAAAGGACTGGATGTACTCTAGTCGTAACAAGAGTCTTATTGACATAATGCCAAAGCAATACTGTCCCAGATCCTTCAACAAAGATCGTATGAGCCGCAGTCCTAACAGGTTGCCTGTCAGATTGCGAATAAGGCTGGTAACTTATGAAGTCACTCTTTCTGTTGGTGAAGTGTGCAGAAGCCCCTGAGTCTAATAGCCAGAGGGTTTCAAGTCTCTTATTACACTGTGCACACTGAGTAAAGAAATCATCGTGTTCGCATTTCAAGATATCAAGAACACCGAGATTTATACTGTACAGTTTAGATACTACAGACGATAACATATTATTACATTGCCGCTCCTCTGGCTTTCTTTGGGAGTGGGCTGATACTATGTTAACGTTAGCATCATGTGCAGTGAGTGAAGAAAGAGTGTACTCTTCATCATCAGATCCCCAATCAAGTAGCTCATCCTCCAATAAGGAGTTAGCATCATGACCGGGTGTCACACAATGTGAGGTAGGTGTGATAGGCGACGCGGGTGTGGATGCCATTGCACCGAACTCCAGATTCTGGAGGTATTGCTGGTGGTTCCTGTAAAGTTCATTAATGAACTCGTTAGAACCCCTGCGTTGTACGGCTCTGGAGTGACCAGGATTTGCCCACATTGCCGCAATTTCATCCTCTGAATGGAGGGGTCCAATAGTCTCTGGATCTGTGTACTCTGGGGTAGGTGCTCGGGTAATACCTCCAGAAGTACGTGAGTTTAAGTCGACAGACAAATCCTCAAATGCAGATACTAGGGACGTACCCCCATCGTCTTCAAAGTCAGACCCGGTCAGCGTATTATCGTGCCCAGGAACTGGCTGAGACATATCCACATCCACCTCGGAGTCATACTCCTTGTCAAAGTTGTAATTCGACCTTGATCTAACTGTTTGATCGTAGTCGTCAAACCGCTGCTCAATCGTTTTGACAACTTGAATGCTCAGCGGAGCATCCATGCGTTCAAGTAACGAGAGCGCTCTATTGACGGTAGGGTAAGAACCCTCAACCCTTGCCTGTAAGGTAGGGTGTGGAATGGAGACGGTGCGCGTTACAATGGACGATGATGGTCCAATGTGTGCGACGGAGGTAGTGGATGGGGATGGAAGTGCGGGAGTGAGGGCAGCGACTGAGGCGACATGAGAGTGGCCAGCCTGAGAAGCCTTCTTCTTGCCTTTAGCTTTTCCTCCGCGAGCTCCCGCCCTAGCACCGCGCTGCTTATGCTGCTGCTGGTTGGTAGGTGGGGAGTCAGCGGCCTGCTGCTGACTTCCACTTTGCTTTTTAAAGCCAGGGTTGTCGCGCTTCCGCTTAATGTTGGAAAGCTTGTTAGCATGCTGCTCCTTCTTGTTACCCTTATGAGCGCCACGATTGGTCTCATTTTCGAACTGGGTAACGACGATGTCTTTGATATCGGAGATTTCTAGGTCTTTGATCTCGACACTGTTACAGATGATGGGAATGAGGTTTTCCCATTTGTTAGGAATAGCAGCCATCGCAATGAGGGCTTGAATGATGTCGGGTACGATTATCTTCTTCGCAGATGACCCTTTCCCAATAGTAGTATGGGAAATGCGCCCAAAGGCAGCTTCCATCTTATCAAATTGGGGACCAGGGTGATGTGCGGGGTTAATACGTATAGTGATCGCTTCTCTGAGGTCGCGATAGACGGAGGGAAGGGAAGCAGAGCCAAACTCCCTCTTAAGCCAGTCCCAGGTTTCTTCAGCGTTAAAGTTAGGACTAATACGCTGCTGAATGGCAGGGGATAGACGAAGGGTAAGGTTGCCCAGCGCCATATCATTACCCTTCTGCCAAACAGCGAAGAGGGCTGGGTGGAGAGGAAGGTTTTTGTCATACGCATCCTTATCGACGAGGTACTGAGCCTCGAGGACATCATGAGCGGCGGTTTCTACCGCAGTGGCAGTAGAGGCAAGTGGAGGAATGGGAAGTGGTTGGGTGGGAGGATAAGGCTCAGAGTTAGTACCATCGGTAAAACCCCAGAGTCCTTGAGCCATAAGGAAGGCACGCATGGCCTTAGACCAAGTGCCATAGTTTTGTCCGTCAAAGACTTGGACAAAGGTTGTGAGTTGGGACAACATTGTTTTCTGTGGAAAAGCTTTGCGAATCGTCAGCAAAGGCTATTCACAATTACTGAGTGAGAAAAAACAATGGTCTAATAGGAACATATCCTTTCGACCGCCAACAACAACTCTCCTTATGGAGAACTGCCTTGAGGAACGCTCTACTCCACCTTAAATCAATAAGGTGGTGTCGTCCATGATCCCAAGGTCTTACATGCCCACTAGGGGCGTTGTAGGCTATGCCAACGAAACTAGTCTCAGCACCACATCCACTTTACAGTGGGGAGTGGGCAGGTGCGCTCAGCGCACAGCTAGCCGTTGTGGCAGGGCCCATAACCTGTTGCGCAGCACATGGCGCAGCATGCAGGCTACAGAAGACTCACCTTTGGTAGAAGGTGTTGGTAGTCTTAAGCGCAGTGTATAGAGCACGAGTGAATACAAGTGATATTCTGCTGGGGAGGGTCTCAGGGTTTTCACCCCTCCTTATATAGGGAAAAGTGGTCCCTATGGTCCCACCATGTCCCTTTGCGTAACTATGATGAGTAAAGGTGTCCACTATATCGCGTTTTCAGTGACGCCTGATGTGTGGAACACCCTAGAACATCTCAGAATCATTCACATGACTCTGATATGGGTTACGCCCATAGATGTGCGTAAAGTAGCTACCTAATATGGTAATCATACTTGCGTAGTCTACTTATGTCGTAACTGCTATAGATAAGATACATACGTACTTATTACGTTTCAACAAAATGGTCAAAACACAGTTGCTGAGATGAAGGCACAAGGGTACTTTCTGAAAGCCAAGTTGAAAGCTAACAAAGCACAGAGCAAGCAAAGATAATGTCACTCAACATTGTAGAAGTTTAAAAGTTCCAGTGATCAATGGATGTAGCTCTCACTCGACACGCTCACCACCCTGTCTCTGCTGGCTCTTTATTGCCTCCTGATGCCGATGTTTCCATTCCCGCATCAGCTCACCACGTGCCACCTCCCAGCAAGCACGGATCTCCGCCTTGTCTTCTGTCTGCACAAACTTGACCCTCTGCACATGGCCTTTCTGCGGGAAGAAATAGAGAAAGGTTAGGGCAAGAGAGTGACGTCCAGCTAAGTCGAGCTGGGTGAAAGTTTCAAGATGAGAGTGCTGGTTCAGTCAGCAAGAGCTTGAGTAAATGAGAAGCTCTAAAGTCAAAGTGGGGTGCAAGATGATGCCAGTTCGACTGGCGAAGGCACGAGAGGCAGTGACGAAGAGCAAGAATGAGAGTAGTCTGAACGAGTGCACACAAGGGGGTTTTCGAGGATACACTTCAATAGATTCAAGTCTTACATCACAAGTCTTTTAATACAGTTTATGCTACAATCACAGGCCAATTCATCAGTCATTACAGGGGTTACACAGTATTCATCAATAAGCAAGAACACGTGGAAGACATACAATAAGAAAAACAGCTGAATGAAAGGCGATCGACATGGAGTACGATCAGGTGGGTTTGGAGCTCTTGCACAAAATAACAAACGAGAACAAGTCGAGATTGAGTCCAGAACACATCGAGAAAAGACCAGAATGTTTGAGGGGCTTGAGGCGGTCGAGTCGGCGGGGTCGAGCAAGGTGATTTGCATCAAGAAAAACGGGAGCGAAGAGTCGAGTGCCTTGTGTTGCGTCGTAAGCACGGCGGCTGATAGAACGCTGCGACTTGACATGGCCACAGGAGCAGGCGCCGCAGCATTTGGGAAGGCTGGCTCATCCGAGCGC